>JABBWA010000007.1:600000-775966 GCA_016628065.1 Suillus lakei | reverse complement strand
GAAGCAATTGGCGAGGATGCAGAAACAAGGACATAACGAAAAACGTACAAATGTTATATAAAACCCTAACAATGCATACAGAATAGGAGACTTCTGGTCGCCTATACCGACATACGAACATCGAGCGAAATGCCTGACCTGCCGAGACGAGATAGAAAAACATGGAACCATATTAGTACTTTGTAACGACCCAGCTAGAAAGATCATATGGGACTCAGCTAAAGGTATATGGCCGACAAAACATGGACCATGGCCGACCCGCACATTGGCATCATCCTCGGATGTGGACTTATATCACTGCCCCAGGCCCAAAACAACGAGAACGCCGAGGAATAATGCACGAAACAGACAGTTAACAACGGGAGCTTCTAGACTCCTCAGAATCCTGATATCGGAATCAGCTTACTTAATATGGGTGCTGAGATGCGAAAGGGTAATCCGCGGTACTGACCACTCAGAAAACACCATAAAGAAACGATGGGTCAACGCAATTGACAAAAGACTACAACTTGATAGAGCACTGGCAAGTAAAAACAGGAGGAATTCCAAAACAACAATAAAAGTAGAAAACACATGGTCAGATATAATACATGACTCATCACTACAACCCCCCCAAAATAATTGGGCGACTAACCTTGAGGTTTAGTGGGTATCAAGTTACCCAGGCCCTCGCAGACCAAGGCAACCAGGTAACTATAGGAGTCCCACACTATTCCATACACAGAGTGTGCGTAAACGGCATTTTTCCTCGGACGACGTTTACTTGTAGACGTTGCTATAAGCGTTTTACCTAGAACTAGACGGTGTCAGCTGCTAAGTAATATAACTCGCTTTTCGAAAAAAAAAAAAAAAAGAATTGATAGACTGAGCGGTCGTGGGAATGCAACAAGTCAAATTTGAAATTCGGTGTGCTTGGTAGATCATTTGCAACTGCTCTAGTAGACAACTGACAAGTCACTTCCCCCTCCTCTTTGGTCTCCCCTGCTCGGATAGACACAGTGAATGAATCCAATTGTTTTAGAGATACTTTCAATCTTGCAAGACCATTCACATGGATCTCAAGTGCTAAGCATTGGGCCGCTGTGGGAGAAATCGTTGAAACTCGCTATAGTGATAGCGCGTCGATCCTGGTTGGTGCGAAATTAGTAGTCGACCCAAAGGGATAGCTCTGAGAGCAGTTCCTCCTGTAGTAAGAGCGAAGGGACTAAATGCGGTTGGGTGTGAGACCTATGCGACGACCGCCGTTAGAGGTGCGAAGATGCGAGAAGGCGCGATGCGGATGCGAAGTGAGTGCGGTGCGGGTGCGGAGTAAAAGAGTGCGGATATAACTGAATGGAGGCCAGGTATACGAATCCAGGTACCAGGTATCGAGTGACGGGTATGACGGGTGGAACGGGTATGGGTACCGGGTATGCGGGATGCGAATGCGAATGCGAAGTGTACTGGGAACTACTCCGGTATTCGCGACGAGGTTCCTAGGTATAAACTAGCGGTAGTCGAATGCTTTAATGCGGAGCTCGCGCGTGATGATGAGAACAGCAATCAAATTGCACAAGGATTAGAGCGTAATAACTAAGGCCAGTGACTCCTGCAACACCGACTCAGAGGAAGGGAATGTAGAAAAGTGCTGGGATACGAGTCCTCAGTCCGTATATAAGTAAATGCGTACGAATCCGGGATGGTATAGGCGATCGCATATGTACAAGCGAGCCCGAACGATGTAACATGTAATAGCGCTAAGTCTGCCTCATGTATGGGAAAAGTATGTAAATGAGGCTGCAAACGATCAATGAGTGACAAGGAGAGACTAATAACGCACCAGTGGGGTTGGATGGACGTGGACAGGACATGGGAGGACGATGCGAGGGACCGGTACGGTTATGCGGATTGATGCGGATCGTAACCCAGTATGCGGAGCCACCGCATCGACGCGCGAAGGTGCGTAACTGACCGCAACTATCCGGAACTGTTCGCGGCTCTTTGGAATGACTCCGGACTGTGAGTGTAGGTATTGGCTAGCATGGGGAAATGATGCTCTGCAAGGCTGCAGGTAGGATGTTCACGACATCTGCGGGGGACTCAAATACTGACCGTCCGCGGTCAGCAGCGTACGTGGAACGAGGACTTAACGAGGATTCTGAAGATAAGTCACGTGATCGTGCGTCCGGTACGGCGGTGGAAGTGATGCGGTTGCCGGATGCCGGAACTAATGGAAGTTTTCTGGCGCTTCTGTGGACCCGGAACAATGGGCGGGCGGAAAACACGTTGTGGTTGCGAAACCTGTTCCCTATAAAAAAAAACCTTCCGCCTCTCAATTCTTTTCCTCATCTACTTCTTAACACATTTTCGACGAATCATGCCTCCTTTTTCCTTCGACTTTGAGCAACCTGCTGTGGACAGCGAGTCCGCGCGAATCCGGCAAGAGTTTACTTCGCTTTGCGAACGACTTGATGCGGAGATGAAGACGATCCCGGACGACAAACCTGAGCTGATGGAGGAGAAGCGGGACTGGAACGATCGCTGGGATGAGTTATCCGTGAGTTTTTCTCTTTTCTTTCGGCTCTAGGTTATTTGATCTGCGTCTAGCTTGCCTTTAAGACGTGTATATCTAGCGCGCAGATCCGAGGTTTCGCGCTGGCCCTCTCTGCGGCGAACACTACTTTGGTCAAAAGTGGCAATCTTGCTTACGCGACCCACGAGTTCCAGTTTACCGAGAAGGCGCAGGACGAGGAGGAGAGAATCGATGTCCAAATGGACGGTGCGGATGACGAGGAGGCGATGCGGATGGTGAGCCGGAGGTGGTGGAACCGATGGTGGAAGTGCCGGCCACACGCCTTCGCAAGAAGGCTACTAGGGCGAAGAAGTCTGCGGAAACTGTCGAGTCTGAGCCGGATGCGCCGCGAGTCGCGGTAAGTACTTGACGTTTTGTTCGTTTTCCCATCCTGACCTACTCATAGAAGCCTGGGGGTCGTATGAGCGTTTCCGATCCCAACATCACCCACACTCCTCCCTGCGACCATTGCAGAAGGAGGGAATTACTTTGCCGCGGCCTTCCGGGTCATCAATGCGCGCCTTGCAAGGTTGCTAGGACCAAGTGCAACTACGCTACCGGCGGGAAGAGTGCCTCAAGGAAGGCTCCGTCTGTTGTGTCTACCGGTGCGGTTGCTGGTGGTTCTCGTTTGACCGCCCCTGGTCCGGTACGTCGCACCGTGTCGTCTGGAGCCGCGGGTGCAAGAACCCATGTATTGTCGGACGACGAACTCGGATAAACAGATCGTGGTCAGGCGTCGCCCGGTTCCTGCTGGCAAGGGTAAAAAGATGGCGGTAGAGGTAGAAGATGATGGTGTGGATCTGGAGGACCTTCATCAGCTGCGCCAGGCGCGGCGGAGTTTACCCAGGCTAACGGCCTCATTCTTTCTGCAACCAACCGTCTTGATAGGTTGGAGCAGAGACTGCTCAAGCGCATTCAGCAGCGCAAGTAGATACCATGTCCTTCCCTCTCATCTCTTCTTGTAGTACCGCGCGCTTGTACATATCTTTCGGCCATACTCTGTATTTTCCATAGTGTCCTGGCCAGCGCCAGTGAAATCTGGATTTGATATCCCGGTCCAGGTCCATGTCCATGTCCTAGTCCGGTCCGGTTCCCCACTGAGTGCCTAGGTAAGAAGGAAGAAAAAAAGGTAAGTACGTGAATGCGATGCGATCTCATGTGAAATGATACGAGTCTGTTTGCGGGGTTCCCTCCGTCTTGTCTTCTTCGTTGCGGCTATCTGCGTCTATTCCTGTCCTGAGCCCTGGATGCGTGAGTCCTGATCTGGTGTTATACGGGTGCCAACGTGCGTGATGCGCGGTACGCGTGTGAAGAAGAAGAAGGGTATCGTATAAGATTAGTTACGCATCGGAAGCGAAATGGAATCTGAGCTGTCCTTGTTCTGTGTACGGTAATAGTCTATGCGGGGTACGCGGGTTGGTTGTAAACTTGTCCTTCTGGAATGAGAAAATAGAGCACCGGACGAAACCCGGGGTAAAATAGATACTATGGTACTTGCGGTTTTTTATAATGGTTTTCTTGTATGTGAATTTGTTTGAATTTTGGAACGAGTGTGAGTGTAAGGAATGTCGGGTGAGTGAGCGTGGTGATAAGGGAATGTCGGGTAGCGAATGTGGTTTATGCGTCGATGTCGAAATCGATGTCTTCGTCTTCCTGCTCGTCTACAGTTTCTTCCGCGAGACGAGTGAAAAATGGTACAAGTAAAGAGGAAACTGTTCGTGAATCTTTGGGATCTCCTCGCAAGGGATGCGACTCATCGACTCCTAAAAACCCTTGCTTTTCGCATGTTCGACGCATACCGTATTATGCTGGCATCCGATGCATTTCTTTACCCAGGGCGCGGTAGGTATGCGAAACTCCTTGCCCATGTTCGGATCCGTTAGCGTTATGTCCTGATCGCCGTTAGGCAGATCTTGCGTCCGGCAACTGGTAAGCGTGAAGAACGGGCGTCCTAGAAGAATCTCAAAATTAGCTGCTTCGATAACCTGTACTTGGAACCACATTTCTCCAGCGCCAAAGTCGAGTGATAGGTTTTCTATGACTCCTAGCGTCGTGTCTGTTGAGGTGTTGACGGATTCCATGTTCATCTTGTAATCCGGACTAAGATATTACCCATGCCTTTCCATGTCAACCGAGGCATTACGATGCATTCCGCCCCTTGGTCGAGGACGCAAGTGATAGTCCGACCATTTGTTAAGGCTGCTTTGATACACCTCAGCGGTTCGAAATGCGCAGCAACTATGCGTCCATCCTCCGCACGTGCTAGACAGTCGTCGTACTTCTTCAGGAAGTCTTTGATCTCGGCCGCGCGATGAGTTCGTTAACATGAAGTGTCCCTTCCGAGACGCTTGGTGGTGGTGAGTTCGCGGAAGATTTTGCGGATCTTGTGATACGGCGAAGAGTTCCCTTATTGGCAGATTGACGTTGGTATCCAGCATGCGGTCTACTATGCGCTTGTCCGCTGTCTTGTCGTCTAGCGGACTTACATACTTGTATTCGGAGCTGCAGGCGCAGGTATGTATGGAGCAAAGCAACAGTGTTTCGCGTAACAGGATGTTTGACAGTCATTGCGTACCAGACGTGGTTGGCCGCCGCTTCCTGACTGCGGGGTGAGCGTGATGAGTGACGATGATCTCTTCGGCTGTTGCGCTTTGGACGGAGGTCCTGGTTTGACGCGTCTACGGGTACGTCTACTCCATCGAAACGGACATCTTACCTTTGTGTCCGGTTTGAGGGCCCGGACGTTTTAGCGTTATGAAGCGCGCATGCCATGGCTGCTTGTTAGAAGAATGCCCTAAGTTCTCATCGGACTCATCTTCTTGTTCAGATTTCCTCTGCTAAGTGGTGTGAGCGAAATAAGAGGAAGCATCGATATCTAGTGCGATTTCGATCTGTCGTGGTCGGACTCGACATTACAACCTGCGATTACTGGTCGCATTGGGATCGGTTACGCAGGGTAATATGCTGCAAAAATTGGTCCAATACGCTGTTGGTATGTCCCGCTTTCGCGGGAATCCGGGAATGCCCCCTGCCGTCGGACATGACGATTCGTCCTTCGACCTCTTTACACTTGCCTTCGCGGATATAGTCGTCGCGCGTTCTGCACCATCGTTGATAATGATCAGTTCCTCCACAAAAATGACAAGGTCCCGGCAGCGGTCTTTGCTGCGTCATATACTCCTGCTTGACTACAACCCCTGAGCTGGGTTGCGGTCTTGTTGGTTGGGGGGCAGGTACATATTGCTGCTGCTGTGGTGCGAAGTTTGTGCGGGGTGAGGGTTTGCGTGGGTGTCGGGATCGATACTGCTGATGTTCCGGGTAGCAGGAACACCGCCGCCGCGTATACTTTATCAAACTCGTATGGTTCTCCCGGGTGGTGATCGACGTGGAGAATGCTAAGTCTGTGTCTCAGGTGAGCGCTGATACCTGCGTGGAACCCATCTTGAAACAATTGGTCGCGCTCGAGATCTGATAGCTTCTTCTTGCCGATCAGGAACTTGGATATTTTGAAGAACTTCCAGTAATATGCGCCTAGCTCGGTTTGCGAGTTCATTGGTATGCGCGATTGCTCTGCGGATAGCTGTGCAAGGTCAGCACGGGTGAAACGCCTATCGCCTTCGCAGCCTGGATACAGGTTTTTGACAGCTATGACGAACTTATCCCAGTCAGTGCCCGCGGCTTCATCCAGGAGTTCCCAGGTTTCTGATTCTTCGGAAGATGCGTATCGCATGGCGGCTTTGATACGTGCGGCACCGGAAATCTGAGCGATATCCGCGAGTTCGTTGACATCTTCTATGAACTCTATGAGCTTGTCCGTGGCACCTTCGAATTTAGGCGCTTTGTCTGTGCCGCGGAGAGGCATCCTGAAAGTGTTAGTGGACATGGTTGCGGGGGTTACTGATACGACGGGTTTAGTAGATATACGCGGAATATTCGGGACGGGTTGCGACGGAATGGGAGGTATTAGCAGGGATAACGCGGGTAGACGTGGAGGTATCTGGGCGGAGCGCGGGAGTGCTTCTAAACGAGTGCGGGGAGAAAGGGCCGGTGAGGATATAACTGGTAATCTGAGGTGCGGAAGTTCGGGAGTGGGAGCGCAGGTAGGGTTACTGGACGTAGTAAGTGAGGTAGCAGTTGATGGGGTGTCTACAAAAAGGAGTTTCTTGTCTGTGGGAAAGTCAAATGATCCGGGAAAGAACGGAAGTTTCTCGTCTACAATATCTCTCTCTTCTTCTTCCGGGGTGAGCGGGGACTCCGGGGTGAGACGCAATGGTTCTTCGTCCGAAGATTGGGTTTGCGGTCTTGACGGTCCGGGCTGGTTTTCTTCGTCTTCCTCTTCGACCGGAACGAAGAAGCTGTCTTGTTCGAACTGAAGGGATGCTAGTGCGTCCTTTGCTTGACGGGCGGGAGTTTGTCTAAGCGATCTACCAACCTTCTCAGCTATAATCCCCTCGCGGTGGGCTCCAGTTGTGGGAGAAATCGTTGAAACTCGCTATAGTGATAGCGCGTCGATCCTGGTTGGTGCAAAATTAGTAGTCGACCCAAAGGGATAGCTCTGAGAGCAGTTCCTCCTGTAGTAAGAGCGAAGGGACTAAATGCGGTTGGGTGTGAGACCTATGCGACGACCGCCGTTAGAGGTGCGAAGATGCGAGAAGGCGCAATGCGGATGCGAAGTGAGTGCGGTGCGGGTGCGGAGTAAAAGAGTGCGGATATAACTGAATGGAGGCCAGGTATACGAATCCAGGTACCAGGTATCGAGTGACGGTTATGACGGGTGGAATGGGTATGGGTACCGGGTATGCGGGATGCGAATGCGAATGCGAAGTGTACTGGGAACTACTCCGGTATTCGCGACGAGGTTCCTAGGTATAAACTAGCGGTAGTCGAATGCTTTAATGCGGAGCTCGCGCGTGATGATGAGAACAGCAATCAAATTGCACAAGGATTAGAGCGTAATAACTAAGGCCAGTGACTCCTGCAACACCGACTCAGAGGAAGGGAATGTAGAAAAGTGCTGGGATACGAGTCCTCAGTCCATATATAAGTAAATGCGTACGAATCCGGGATGGTATAGGCGATCGCATATGTACAACCGAGCCCGAACGATGTAACATGTAATAGCGCTAAGTCTGCCTCATGTATGGGAAAAGTATGTAAATGAGGCTGCAAACGATCAATGAGTGACAAGGAGAGACTAATAACGCACCAGTGGGGTTGGATGGACGTGGACAGGACATGGGAGGACGATGCGAGGGACCGGTACGGTTATGCGGATTGATGCGGATCGTAACCCAGTATGCGGAGCCACCGCATCGACGCGCGAAGGTGCGTAACTGACCGCAACTATCCGGAACTGTTCGCGGCTCTTTGGAATGACTCCGGACTGTGAGTGTAGGTATTGGCTAGCATGGGGAAATGATGCTCTGCAAGGCTGCAGGTAGGATGTTCACGACACCGGTCAACCTAACTGTGGGGTCTCTGTCCCCAAATTTCACATCAATTGTTCCTACAGTGATGGACAACGCTCGACAACAGGGTTTGATCCAGCAACAGATTATAAGTATCTCGTTCGCCCCAGCATCCACTGACAATGACACAAGTGAGAACAGTTCCTCGCTCCAGTATGTGATACAGATTCCAAATCTTTCCACAGACGGAGTGATCACGTTTGGCAGCGTCGATCCGTCATTGGTAAGTTGAAAGGCTCTGTTTAATGTGGTTCATCATTCAATGTTATCTAGTTCATTGGTAATATTACATATGTCCCCGTCACAAGCACCTATCCAGCAGCACACTATTGGGGAATCAATATAACGAGTTGCCTTTATGGCAAAACAATCGTTTTTTCGACCTCAACTGCTGGTATCGTCGATACTGGAAATTCGCGTACGCCCTTCCTATGCAAGTAAGCTAACGCTTTCTAAAATCTGCTCCCTGCAGTCGTAGCTCTTGCCGATGACTTTTTTGCCACATACATGGCTGCCATTCCTGGTTCGTATTATGACAACCAGACATTGTTCATCGTCATCCCGTCATCATCAATCGCAAGCATGCAACCCCTGAATCTTACAATTGGTGGCACTGTGTTCATAATGGACGTTTCTGCACAGCTTGTCCCCATCGACCAGGATTCTGCGTGGGGTATTAACCCTGGAGTACAGTATGGTACGATCGGCCCCTCGGGATACCAAAGCGGTCAGGGTTTGGATTTCATCCTTGGTCAGATGTTCCTGGAGAAATATTATGCTGTTGGTCATTCGTTAAATATTGTGGCATTGTTCAGACTTGATACTCCATACAGGTCTTTGATGGCGAAAACAACCGTGTAGGTCTAGCATATACGTGAGTATTTCTGAGCTCGTACATTATTGTCCAAATTGATCAGACTGCCCAGAAACCACTCCACATTACCTCCCCCCGGGACTTCCAGCACGCCATCGAACGCAGTTGAATTATATCTACTAGCATTACTGATAATTACCCAAGCCTATACCCTGCAATTCATCCCTTGATTTCACGCATCTGGGGGCATGTACATTCAATTGGACTTATATGTAGCATTTACAATTGTGTATATGGATTACTAGTGATTGCCGCTGCGCGGCTTGTCTTATCAAAGGAAATTCCGAGTTTGCGTCTGCCATGATTTCTTTTGTACATCAATATGTAGTTTATTGTCGTCTATCTTGTCTCGCGAAAATACCATCAGAGTCTGCATGCGTGGTACATTGCAGATGCCAAAGAGCTGCATTGAAACAAAAGATAGTTCGAGTGTGAGATGTTATTTCAGTTGTCCCAAAACAGAGGAATAATTGGGACCAGGAAAAATGGACTTAGTGAACCTTTGAAAACGGAGCCAGCAATAACGACGCGAGAGCGTCTCTGAAATGGCCAGTCTGGGTGCAACTTGCAAGTCTGTGCAGACTCCTTGTCTAGGTGCAAGTCTTCAGAAGAGTCCTATGTAGTGCTTCTCTGGCGGAGCCCGAAGCTGTCGGCGCCTTCCGTGCGTGGCTGACGTGCATGCTGCCACCAACGATCTCGACTACTTCCCGCCGCTGCATCGCGCTGCCTGCCGACGCACGACCACCTGCTACAGGCTGCGCACAGACCGAGGCGTGTAGCTGAATCTGCCGAGCATCCCGCAATGCACCCAGACCTACACCCAAACACAGACACGGTGTTTGCGCTAGACTTGCACCAGACTGTCGTGACCCTGACTTTCACACCGACGCAGGCCCCTAGTTTTGTTCCGACGACGATGATATGGAACGACAATTCATACGTATCGAGCTCGACATGAACCACTGGGAGGGATGACTAAGCACGTGTCATCCCTCCGCACGAGGCGGGGCCTTGTACAACTAAGTATTACGCCACTGATCACGAAGCTCTTTCACATCTACTCTTACAGTATGAGCAATGATGACTGAATGTCCACATTTTCGTATGATGGGGACGGTGAACCGGATTCCTTTAGCCTTGTTGAACTGCAATTGGTTGTTGATAGTCATTTCTTGACAAGCTGCAAGCTGGAGAAGCTGGCTCAAGGGGGTTATCATAAGGTCCGTCTGGCCGTACTCGGCACAGATTATTGTTTGATATTTTATATAGATATATGATATCTTACGACCGAAGGTGCTGCACTTGATGTTGTGGTCCGGGTGGCCTCTCCTGCGTTTCCAAAGGACAAACTTGAGTCAGAGGTAATTACAAATATGTGTTATGTGTTATTTGTATTGGTATTGAAAACTTTATGTTTTGAAAAGGTCGCGACGTGCAAGATGATTGCTGCGTTCACAGGTGTACCTGTTCCACGAATCTATGCATGGAACTCTGACGCGTCGAATCCTGTCGGGGCAGAATACATGATCATGGATAAAGTGAGTTGTCCAAAACTAACCTGACCCGTCCGGGATGTTTCATTCGTACACCACGTCCAAGGTCAAAGGGACCCCTGCTAGCCAAAAATGGGGCGATCTCTCCATGGAGGTCAAGAAGACCGTAGTGTCACAGGTTGCACACTATTTCTTAGAGATATGCTCTCTTCGATTTGAAAACGTGGGATCTCTTTACTTGAGCCCTCTTGCCTCAATTCGTTGTTGGACTGATTATCAGTACACCGTTCTATCAAGCTCTCGATGGCATTGTCCGAGTACCCGATACGCCCATCTCAAAAAACGTCGATCCCAACAGAGGTCCTTTCTCCACCGTATCTGAATATCTTTCGAGCAATCTACGAGCAGAACTTGAATTTATCTCCCATCACCGTTCGGTCGTTCTCTCGGAGCTTCACAAATGTGACCCTACTCAGTTGGCAGAGAGCCGACTTGAACTCGGGGAGTGTGTTATGAGAAAGGTTATTGAACTATGCTCTATCTACCCCAGTGATACGTTGATACCTGCCAACATTACCACTCCACAAAGACCGTTCTCATTAAAGTTCGACGACTTCCGTTTATCAAATATCATGGTATGTCTATACATGTCCCTTACTGTCCCTGTTATCAATGCACGTGTACGTGATAGATCGATGCAGATTCAGGTCGAGTAACCGGCTTGATCGACTTTGAAGCAGCCACCATCGCACCTCCATGGGAATGTGCAGTGATCCCACCATGGCTACAAGATGCAGATGACCCAGAGTCCAGTTACGAAGGCGGAACCAGTGAAGAAAGAAATGTTTTGCGTGCTGCTTTTCTTTCAGTAATGGAAGGGTCCGCCCGATACCCGGAATGAAGAGAGGCGTATGACATGGGTCGTCTTTTCCGTCGGCTTACAGACTTGTTGTGCTTCCAAGTCAACGTTTGGACTTCTAACGAGCATAATATCTGGGTGGATGAACGTGTCGAATGGGCCGGAGCCCACCCCGGGATTGGGTTGCCTGAAACAGAAGACGAACCACAAAGTTGATTTATGTATACGATCTGGATACTGCTTGCCCTCAATCTTGCCTCAAGCAATACTAGAGCTGCAAATGTACTGTTTCTGCTACAGCGTTGTCATGAACATATGAAAGTAATAACAAAGGCATATATCGACTTCGAAGTCGATGAGCACGGTGATCAGGAGAAGACGAGAACACTTTACGAGCGTCTGCTGGTTCTCAGTGGAAACCACAAGGTGTGGATATCCTATGCCGAGTTCAAGAGGTCAAGTATTCCCTTGCCCAGAACTCTGCGGGAAGAAGAGGAAGACGAGGATGCAGAACCTCGCGTCGTCGCTGGTGATCCCGAAATAGCACGACAAGTCTTTGAGTGTGGTTACAAAGACTTGAAGGTCAAGGGCCTAAAAGCCGAGGTACGGGCGGCTGCTTTATAATCGGGTTGGAGTTGAACTGCTTTCATCACAGAGGGCTGCTTTACTTGAGTCATGGAAAGCGTTCGAGCAAGAACATGGCAGCGAGAGCGATGTGGCCAAAGTAGAAGGCATGATGGCTATTATCGGCAGGAAGCAACACGTCGACAAAGAGACCAGTCAGGTAGTGGAAGGTCAGCAATCTACCCCGTATATAACACAGCTTCCTGACCGCTCTACCACAGATTGGGAATTTGTATTCGCCGACGACAAACGAGAAGCCAACCCACGATCTTTCACGTTCTTGCAGATGACACATACCTGGAAGTATTCACAGGCCAAGAAATCTGGATGGACTGGTATTATTTCTGGTTTCACTACTGCGACGTCGACTGCGCCTGGATCTACTCAGAATGACGATGTACGGATGGAGGAGCGTAGGGAGCAGGACGATTCACATAGCGATGTCGCTAGCTCTGACGGCGAATGATGCTTGACCTAGGTACCCGCTGAAACTTTTATGTATTCTGTAATTTCTGAATGAATTTGCTTGTCGAGTCTCTAGGCTTGTATGCTGGCAAACATGGCACGTGGAGGTAAATAACGGTCTGTTGTTGGTTTGTTGCGTGCACTGGATGAAGCGCTGATACTTGCGTTCGCGGAGTTCAAAGTGAAGGGGTCTCGTCTTTTAGATATCTCTTTCTTGGAAAATTCAGGTGAGTGGTGCAACACTGTCTGTAAACAAAAGTAGTTGACAAATGGGTAAGACAGTCAGACCCCAGATTTCAAAACGTCGTTTTATGTGGGTCCACTCCCACACGAGGAGGTGAAGATCTGACCTTGCACTGGCAAAGCGTGCCCAGTACAATGGCCCAGTCCACATCAACGGCGAAAAAATAACCTGAAACACATGCGACAATGCCCTCGAAAGGCAACAAACACGAATTGGTGACTTTGTTGTTGTAGGTCCAAGGAAAATTCTTCGACTGATATGTGCAAGTCGGGCAATCTATATTCCGTTTTTGAAAAAACGAGGCCAGCTGGGCGGAGTTAACTTGTCACAGCGGTGCTCGTTGACTCCAGGCTGCGTGCTGACGGTAGGATAGATGGCGCTTCTTCCATCCTACGATGTCCCATTGCGTAAGTGTCTGTCTGAAAACTTTGTCCCTCGATCAATCGAAGCATGCTTGCGCACCGTGACTGTGGCACACACTCTCCCGCAAATACATTGCTGCGATCGCCATTTTATTGGATGGTGCTTGATTGTTGATCCCCGTGAATGGCCCACTCCCCCGGAACTCAATGGCTTAAAGGTGTATAAGAATGTTGTACGCTCAGTGCCCCGACTTATAGGGCCTCATTGTTGGTGGCTTCCTCGCACACCTCTTTCCCCTCCTTTGGAGATCTGATCATGGGCACTGGGTAACACTTGACAGGTCAGAATAATCTCGAATCGCGCGCAACTCGACCCGAATATGTGGTATTGCGACGGACCTGCCCCCTGCCTCCTCCAGCTTCGTGGATATTGCGATAATTATCGGCTCAAGAAATATAACTTTTGAGCTTTCAATGTAACATTGTTTCGGTCTGATCGAGTAAAACATAAAAAATAAATCATTGCGATCTATGTGTATACAGATGTCGAGAGAATCGTCCAAGATACACCACTATTTTTCGGAAACATTATGCTCCAAGACGGTCTCCTTACACACTACATCAATCCCCTACGTACTCTCCTAATAATCTCAGTCATGCAAACCACCGCGCAGTGTAGCCCGTAGATGATGAATCGGAGACTGATCGGCACACCAGCGGTGAAACACATGACCAAAACGGCAGTAGGCCAAGCGGACCATCCCACTAAAAGCAGAAAGGCCATTAAAGCATATGCTGACACAAACATGCACACAGCAGGAAGACACGATGATATGCAAAAGAACAGATATTTGCCGTATACGTCGCGAGCAAGTTTCTAGGTGGTGCTGAGCATTATAGTCATATATGTGCATTTGAGAATTACCTGAAACTTCTTAGCATTTGCTCCACTGTACACCAAGAGAAACCAGCCATCAATTGCGAGACCGATTCCTGAAGCGACGCTCCCCAGAGCTATTGCACTTTGGGCGAAAGTGTTGACGGAAGGTAACGAGCTGGACGAAAAACCGAAGACAGCCGCGTCAAGCTTATGGAAGCGGATCAATAATTACGGAAAGAGGTGATCTGTCATGATGCACATACCCGAAAAGAGTGACCAGCTACAAATCATCAGGGCTAAACGAGAGTAAGTGGAACAGTAATGACATCACGCACTGATGCACCCACAAAGTACCATTCAGACATGAGTTTTTCTAAAACACGCCCGTACCCAGAGTCACTGCAAGCCTCTCGAAGCTCAGAATAAGACGAGAAAGAATTGACAAGGGCATCGATAAATGACAATGAATTGTCCACGGATATCTGCTCGGTGTATCTGGGTAGAAGGGAAGGCGCGAGGGAAACAACATTGGCCACAGCACTCAAGTCGGCATTGTCTGTAAATGCAGAACTGTCATAGCTGCCATTAATGAGTTTGACGTGCTCGTCCAGCGGGAGGTCATCATCTGTGCCTGAGGTGTATCCTCGATGGATGCGTATGCCGGAAAATTCAGGTGGGACTGGAGGAGTTATAGCGCGACTCGAACAAGAAGGTTACTTGTCCTATCTGAATTTGAATCTGATTCAAACGTCGGTGAAGAGCGCATATGTGCTGAGATTACAGTTTTCAGATAATGAGCACGACTGGTAAGACCGCTCTTACACATCATGTTGTCGTCGTATTGATCTTCTAATGTTAATGAATCATGAGATACATCGCCTGAGCCTCGGGGACCTCAAGCTTAGCAAGAAGGGGGACTGAAACCGTTCTTCCTCGAGCCAACCCACGCATAGAGGGCCGTACCACAGAATTCAACGGTATTTTGAAAGCTGGAATACATCAAGCATTGATCAAGCACGATACAATGGCAATTTGTAACACTTACAATTTGCAGTACCCTTCAACTTGGATAGAGCCTGAAGCGACAAGGAAGTCGTTGCAGTTAGATACCGCTTCTTGCGTTTCTTCTTGCTCGGCGCCTGATGATACACATTGATGTCCACTCCGAGGACGGTCATCTGTACCCCGTCTGGTTGAAGGTACCGGTGAGTGGAGGGACGCTGATAGTCAAAGGATGACAAACATCATAAAACATTGCCCGAGGTTTGGGCTCTGTCTGTCACATCCTAGGTTCACTTCATAACGCTGATATTCGTCTACCACCACAGAAACGATTGGCCTCCAAGACTTTTCCGGGCGCAAAGGCTGATACCCTTGGGCACGAATAACTGTGATTGCATATGTTCAACCGTTATTATCCAGACAGTATCTCAGCCTTAATCCGGGCAATGGCATAGAATCTTCACAATTGGCTTTCGTTATCGCAAGAAAGTAGCTGCAGTGGCTTGTTCTGTATTGTAATATTTCTAGGACATTCCGGAATGCCATAAATCTATGTAATTGGTGTAGCCTCATCAATAAAAAGTCTTATCATGAATACGGTCGTAGACTTTCGAGAATTCACCTTTAGCTAACTGTTGAGTAAAAACGACACTGGTAGTCGACACGATGGTCAAAATTACGTGCTTTGATATGCTAGAATGGCACTGGAAGGTGTGTTATCCGCGCATCATGCATCATGCATCAAGTGACACGAAAGGACAAGATCGCCCCCGTCCCCATGTGATCGCATCGACTATCTGTGACATCGTGTTGTCGGTCTCATTTTTCTCACTGATAGCATGATGGATGGAAGGCTCTCGTACGAAGGGACATCCCTAGGTGAATTTGAAATCGGTGTTTCTGGTGTAGTATTCGCCAATTATCTTCTGTGCGGTAATTACTCGGAAGAATCACTATGATCATCAGCAACCAGTAGTAACGCTATTTGCAAGGGCTTGTGGATCATGTGTGGCGGGCGGGACCGATGCTACTGTACTTACCCATCACGCGAGGCAGCACAATCGACATGAGAACTGGTGCGAGGCCTAGTGCGTTATGAATAAAGTTTTAAAACAAAGTGGTCGTTATCAGAACCCTCGTGCACTGCTCGTGATGTATTGCTTACAGCACAAGCATATATTTCAATCCAGCTTGTGGATCCTGATAATAGTACCATCGAAGATCTGGATTCAAGTTGAACATGACAAGTGGTGACTCGTTGTCAATCAACGTCAGACTCCGAGTTAAATTTCAGAGCAGCAGTGTTCTAGATGTACATCGCAACATTGCGCAAATATGAGATCATTCTTGAAAGCGAGGTAGGGCCGGTGCACGCCCGACAATGAAACCTATCCGTCGCCTCCAATGGGCAGTACTGCTATACAGAGTTTCGAACATATCTTCGTCTCTTGCAATGACACGGGAGCGTAGTTTCCATGTGCTAAGCTGCTGTCGAATTAAGTCAAAACGCTCGACTACCACGTTCATCGTAGGTCTCGTATTGGGATCATTCCGAACCATTTCATCTATGAGAGGTTTCAGAAAGTCGAACCCTATTTTTGTCTTGATCATGGTGATAAGAAATCAACCAAAGGAGTTTCGTGTAAAGACTTACATCCATAAACTCCTCTCTAATGAGGTTGCCGAGATAGTAGACATCGGTCGGGAACGGGTTCACAGGGACGTCTGCATTGTTTTGAAATTCTGGTACCGATTTGTCGCCGCCAAAAATCGGGTACTCCAAGGGAGTGGCTTCGCGAGGATCGTATCGACGTGATAAGCCAAAGTCGATGAAGTAGTATTTTGGTGGTCGCTGAGTGCGAGTATAATGCCTCGCACGGCCACTGAAGTCACGCTTCATGCGAGGCTCAACAGGATGATAGGGCTCGACATAGAGGTCTTTGGCATCCATCATGATGTTCATCCACATGCAGTCGCTGGCTGTTGGTCAGCAGAGAACGCATGAAACGACAGCTCTCAACCACCCACCGATGTGCCACATGGTTATTGTGCATGAACAACAGACCCTATGATATCTCGCTGAGACGGTATGGACATTTGGTGAAAGTTGTACTTACTTCAAATAGTTGTCTCAAACACTCCATCACCTCACCAAATGTGTCAAATGGTAGCTCAGCAAAGGGAAGCAGCAGCGGCATAACAATTAATTGTCTATCTTCATCGTTCGGTGGCGATAACACTTCTAGAAAAGGAACACAGTGGTTTTTGGGATGCGACACAAGCGGCTCTGACATGAAGCATTGCCCGATCTCTACCTCATGAGGGTGTCGCGACTTTTTCACGATTTTGAGGGAGACATATGAACCATCGGACACACGCGTTGCGTCCATGACTTGGGCAAACTATGCATTCATCAACCAACAAACGGTGAAGTGCCTAATCATCTCTTACTCGCATAGAACGTCCATCTTCGCAAGTAAAGGGATTGCGCTCGGTACCCTCCCAGGATGGTACCCAATCTGGCGCGTACCGAGAACGAAGTAAATACCCTCTACTCTTCAACCATAGACATTGTTGACACCACCAAGTTTCATTTGCAGACAAAGCTCCAGGCCGGCGATCGTATTCTTGTCCGAAAAGTTCGCGCTCCTTGCGAGCTCTGCGTCTCTCATTTTTTGCGGCCTCTTCGGCCCTGAGCTCGGCTTTCGTATTTGTGGTGCTCTCGCCCTTCGGAACGTGGTGTGTCTTCATAGGAAAATGTTGAGAACACAGTGCACGAGGCAGTAATGACGAATCACACCAGCATAAATAGGTGTACACAAGGACCTATTTCTATCAAGCTCGATATGGCAAGTACATATGCATACATACATAATCAAAAATCATAGTTCCACTTCAGTCGACCCCCAGCTACTGTGCTAGGCTATATTTCACATATCCAGATAATTCACTGTTCCCTTGTTGGATTTTCACGACGTCTAACCTTTGCATATACATATAAGACCTTCAAGCCGTAGTTCCTGATTCGATGCCTCGTCAACGATGTCCTCTGAGCAAGAACGCCAAACTGTCCTCATTCCTCTGAATCTCGGCTCCCCTTCTCAATATGATCGATCGATCTTCCCTCTCATGAGAATGAAACACAGGGACATCCTTGATCAAGTGGATATAGTTCTTGAAGCTACATTGGATGAATTATTCAAGATGCGTGACATGGCGGGGAATTTGACAGAGTTAGAAACGGTCTTTGTGAATGCCAAAGAGGAATATGATAGGTATACTTCGTATGTGCGCCACGCCGTTGGCATGTTACTAACCGGGGTTGAAGGTTAAAGTCAGAGAAAAACGAACTGGAAAACCAAAAGACATCACCCTTCAATCTTCCAAAATTGGTATCGAGATATCGTTCCCTTCGACTGCTCGGGGCAGCAGCCAGAGGCTTGTATAGGCGAACCATGGTATGATTATGGTACCTTAATTGTTCGCATCATACCCTCATCCAATTCGCTAGAGCTCATCCGAAGAGCTTAGAAGGCAGCTACTTTCTGTTAACGGACAAGATCTTCAACGAGTTGACTGTCTGTGCAAAACTCGTGCTTCTCAGTGTACATAACTCACGAGCTTACCGCAGATGACGACGTACCATCTGATGCTTGCATTAGCGCCATCGCTGTTCCACTGGAATCGCAACTGGATGAATCCACGGCTTCGTTCTTCACTGAAGCGGCCAATTTCATTGCTTCTCAGGTTAATCTCCTTCCTGACGGCAATCCTTTTGGCGATGATCAACGAGTGGAAGAGTGTAAGACCCAGTTCACATCTCATTCTAGCTTGTGTACTGATGTCTTTGCCAGCTGCAAATACTGAATACGATACGACCTTTGATTCTAGAGTCAGCGATGGTAAGGTCGCATCACCACCCGGTTCTCGTTTATCTGGAGCATCCTCGGGGCAGGGATCTGGCAATAACTTTTTCGTCTTTAATAACGGCTACGTTGCCTCGAGATCAGCCATTCAATCGCCGGCTCTAAACCGCGGCGGGTCGCATACTCAAGGATCGTGTTCGTACCTTTCAACTCTATCATGCTATAATTTTATTTATAACGCACATTAGCTCCCCGCCACTGACGCCATTGATCGTTGAGTATTGTTCGTATGCAACAGTGTCTCAAATCACGATTGAAAAATACATCATGGTTCTGATTTGCAGTGGTTGTCATTGGAGATACGCGTTACGCGCCGCATATAATGTTCGTAAAATTCCAGTGGCGTCGAACAGTAGTCGACGAATATCTTTACTGGTCCCTCTTCGTCGCTGTGCGCTCAAGTCTCGATATTTTACAGCCAGGTCTGCTTTTCGTGCTCCGTGAAATTCACAATCTCTCCATGTCACTTGGCTTAAGATTCCTGCAAATTGTATTTGTCAACAATTTCGACTGGAATTGCACTTGACTCTGGAGCCCAACAAAGCAGCATAGCTTAACGGTTCCTGGAGTTGTGTGCCCATCGCCCATGGGTGTTTGATGTAGGAACATATTTTCGCGTCCATCAAAACGTTAAGTGACAGACTTCCTTGCGGTAAAGGCGGCAAGTGTGACTCACGCGGTAAAATAGGTGACCAACTTGTGGGAAAGTGGGGTCCACACATGAATTGTAGGCCCTCCACTTTGTAGGTTTTGTGCAGCGTGCTGGGGAGGGAGAGATTTAGGGGCACTGACCTCCGCGATCTAGCACAAAGAATACGCTCAACAACAACCTCGGGTGTGTCGAAGTATCATACGTGTTAGTAGTTCTTGTAGGTGGCAACATCGGGCCAATTTGGAGCAATCGAAGTCAAGGACACGATCATCTCCCCCCGTAGCTGTCGTGCGTGCGAGATTTATGAGGTCCTGGCGACATGTGAAACAAACAAAGTAAAGAATGAAGTTACAAATACCGCCAAACCCTCCACCCACCCGCTTGTACTCCAAGGGGCCCCCCACTCCAACGCGAAGTCACATAGCAGCTCTATCATCTAATCCCATATACCATGCTAGACCCCAATAGTAAAAAGGCATCACTGCTTGTGCGGCACGTCGACGAGGAGAACGGCAAAGCGTGGTTACTGTGATAAATGTTCCGAACTGCGCACGGGAAAAGGAACGGCTAGGACAATGGGGGCCATGGGTGAATACAATAAGGAGAAATGTTCCCATTGCGAGACCCATGCGGCGCTCATTGAAAAAGAACAGTGAGGAGACACTGGTATGTACCAAGCAAACATTGTTTTCTAGGGCTATCATTGATTGTATATACCTTCCTCCAGGACGTACACAAAATCCTTTGTGAAACCAGCGTGAAACCATAAAGGAGAGGGTGTGAGAGGATGGTTTCTGATCTTGAACCAGGCTGAGGTTATGTGTAGACACTGGATCTCGGCGTTATGTACCGGCGGCGCACGACATCGGTTCACATAATGACAAATACCTGACCTAGATCCAGGTAAGATTGATCTATAATACTAGGTCAGTATGAGAGAGATAACTATGAATGAATGGACATACCCTCAGTCTCGGATAGAAGACTGAGGGAAAACAACGGTGAGTGTCCGAGTGTTAAAGGAGTGTTAAGGGAGTAATCGGGGTACTATATACGGTAAGTAAAGAACGACGGTAAACACAGCGGGCCATGTCTAACATTAACGACCCTCGAGTTACGGTCTATAACCCCAATATCCAACACAAAAAACCTAGACTCTCCTTATACGCAGACCAGTCGAAGGAAGACAGGAATGTTACTTTTGGCCTGCGTACGAATATCCGACATGAGTACTGCAATGCTCGAGCTTGATACTGATACTCACAGGAGTCAGCCGGGGGAGAGTAGAGCCACTGCGGGGACAGCAGAATAACATCATCTCCTTGTATCAGTATAGTTACCACCAAATGTCGGATACACTGCTCCAGCGTGAGGATGTTAGAGAAAAGAATGGCTCAGTGAATCGGCAGAGGTGGCGAGATTAGTGGCAGTATTTAAAGCACCATATTACTCTAACACCACTTGAAACTTGCTAACTCGAGGACATGGTGAGATGCTGATTGATGCGTCCGGACATTCTCCTCCCATGCAAATCTGACAATCACAATTAGATTGGCACTAGGCTGCAGCTTCATGTTTAGAAATTGTGAGAATTCACCTCGTCTGCTTCGGCACGGGCGCTGGGAAACGGCCATTGAAGCTTGATGTGCTGCCAGTGGCGTATCGGCGTGCATTTACGGAAGGCGAATGAAGGTAAGTAGATTACACATATGCCTAATTTCCAAGTTTCTTATTGACACGAGTTGAACCTCACATTTCAAGGTTATGTACATCACCTGCCCCTTGCAGGTTGCCAGTATGATTTGTTCTCCTGCCATCCTGTCGTGCGCTGGATTTAAGCTTTGTCACCAACTTTCCAGAGTTGCCGCAAGTGAACAGCATCCCCAATAGCAAGCATGATGTTGATACATGAAAAAGTAAGCACTCATAGAAGGAGCGCCGTAGCTGTGAATAGCAGAAACCTGGGATCACACCTACCGCGCTCTGTGGTGCGATGGACCACTAGTACAAGTGTACGAAACTAACAGTCAGCGGACGATGATCAGCCATCTTTAAGTACTTCCCTACGCACCTGTTGTCCGTTGAGTGCCAAAACGGAGGAATGATTATAATCGATTGAGGATATTGGACTCAGTTGACCTTTCCCGCAAAAACGGAGCCAGCGACACTGATTGCAGCCTGTAGTTATCAGACTACATGGGCTCAGGAGAATGGCAACCTTGCCGAAGAGCTGTATGGGCCGCGTATGTGGTTGTAACTTGATTGTGCATCCACTGGCAGCATGGTCGACTTTTGACTGTGAAAGACCCTAAAAAGGTTCAAATTATGAGACTTATTTTAAGTATCATGATGAAATCACGACAAAGGAAATACGGCGCAATCAAAAAACCCGAGTAGGTGCAATAAGGAGACGAGATCAAAAGAGTAGGCAACGTAAAGTACAGAGAACGAGATAGCAAAAGGTCGCCAGAGCTCAGACCTCTGTAGATAATGTGTAGGTATATCACATACATGTCAGTTTGTGGAAGAGTCAGGTAGTACTAAATAATCCTGGACGATTGGAGCAATCTTGTCAGAAACACTGCTCAGAATGTCTACCGTCTCATTCTGAAAGAAAATATCAGTGAAAGGCAAATCAGTGGACTTGAACTCCTACCCAAACAGTGTCTTGCATTTTATGACCCTCGTCGCTAAGCACGAAATCGGCGACCTCTACGACCTGACCACGGCTTACGAACCCGCCTTTCATATTCTCTTCATTGTCTCGTCCACCCACCGCACCAAATACAAGCTGACGGCTGCCTTGTTCGGACGTCCACGCCATCAGACGCTCCCAAATAGCGAGCGCGATCTTGACAAATGAAAAGGTCGGTTTCTCGTACCAGGAGCGCCGTAGTTGTGAATAACAGAATCCTGGGCTTACGGCTACGGCACTGAGTGGTGTGATGGATTGCAACCTTTCTGTCAAGGCGCGAACGAAGAAGACATTCAACACTGGTCGAGTTTGAGTTTGTCAGGTTGAAATGGACAACGAAGATAGGAGGCACGTACACTTTGACTCAAAGTATCGGGAACGCATATGCCTGCGAGATATTGAGTAAAGAAAAGTGGTATGAAGTTTGGTTTGTTGCTTACTCGGGGGTACACCACTCTTTGCTACCCAGCGTTTCAAGTGGTTTTGAAGAAGTCTTGACCTCTTTCGCGGGTGTAATCCAGTGGTGGACGGAACTGGATACAACCACCATCCGTGAAGGTGTTGACGACTTTCTCCCCGTAGCAACTAGTTGTGGAATGAGGAGCAAAGAAAGCAGTGACGTTCCAAGATGATTGACTTGTAGTCTGAAAGCCAAATATGAGCAATAAACACGCGCAGAACAATGAAATGGACCAACATAGACTCCCAGCCATCAGTGGTAGGTTGGTAAACGTGCTGTAAGATCCCTGCGTTCATGACCAGGATATGCAAATCGCCGCCCTCCTTCTCGTATTTGTCAGCGAATGCGGTCACTGATGCGAAGTTAGCAAGGTCAACTATCCAGAGCTCGCATCCATTGTATCCGGTCTCCTGTTCGATTTCTTCAGAAAAATAGACGTCAAATAGTCTCGTATTAAATTCATTCTAGACGGTTATGCATACCAGCCAAAGCGGCCTTTCCCTTAGTCTCGTTGCGGCAGGCGATTATCAACCGCACTGGTTGCATACGGGCAAAGTGTTTCGAAGCCTCGAGTCCAATGCCTACATTGGCGCCAACGACAAGGACTGTTTTCCCAGATAGATCGGCCGTCTCCACTGGGGGCACCACTGACCATTGCTCAATCATGGAGTCGAGATGTGACAGCTTCATGACGATGGAAAGCTTGCAATAGATCCAAAGGACAACCGTTCGAACAACTTTTAATATATGCCACTCGGCGTACCACGTCACGGAGCGGCAGCAGCCAGTGCATCACACAGCCTTGTTTATGCATTAAAAGACTTACTTAGTAACACATACTAGGGATGCATAGTAATCATGATGCATTTATAACGCCTAGGCACAACGAATATGAAATACATAGCTCCACCATCAACGCAGCGTATGCTCAAGACGCTAACAAGCGCCGGTGCACGTAGGGCGCATCAGTGAACTGGTGGACAAGTTAGAATGGCATATATAGCAATGCATAGCACGTAACCACAAACATCGGCAAAATTCTGTTATCTGCAAAAACACGTGCACGGTGTCAGTTTACGATGCATGAGATCTGACCGCAACCAATACCTGCATGCCTATCCGACAGCTGCAAACATATGTATAACGGTCACACCTTTAATAACCCACCCCAAATCCGTTTCCACCGCAGTTCCTTCAGGAACCTAAGACGCTTTGATCCAAGACGCTACTTTTGATCATTTCAAGAACGATCGTTCCTGGGGAATCGCCCTGCACTGAACGGGCTGGGTCTTGAATTTCCAGGAACAACATCCAATGGTTTGTTGGAGGTTGACAATCGGATCCAGAGTTCTCCATATTTGCTTGTGCACAGAAAAGAGCCCTCTGCACACCCTCTGTGAGGGCACTAGCACGAAATAGGGATCAGGAATCAGGATGCACCCCAGTTGAGGTGGACGTTGGAAATTTGCATAGTAGTGGCACTGGCAGTACAGTACCTCTCTTCTCTTGGTTGCCCGAATTTGGCCCGAATAACGTATATGGCTGCTGCGGTGCTCCCAAATAGTGTGTATTACACCTGCTGCTGGCTACTTGGACTCTCAGTGTCCTCCAAATGAGCCAAACGGTCTGTCACTAATATTGTTACAAGTCCAATTCATTTACAATGTGATTGTACTTTCTTATAAACGAGTGACTGCGGCCATCATTTTAGGATGCAGTCAGTGTCACCTTTCTTCATTGTCTAGGTTCCCTTTGTTTGCTCTTTCGAGGTACTGTATCGTAGATCAAGGCGCTGGTAAATGCACCGTGCAGACTCCAGAGCATGTGGCTAGCGACAAGTAAGTTAGTAGTACTATGTAGTACTACACTGAGCTCAAGTATGGAACTTCATCGCGGCAATTACCGCAGCAGTCGCAGCAGTACTGGCGCAGCATTTTCACGACGCCGAATTAGTTTCCCACACCTATCATAGCTCCTAACTCCGACACAGTAAGTACGGGTATTACATCACGAGTGATGAATGGCTTTTTCATGATCATCTACCGTCTCCTCAAGTTGCAGCATGAACGATGACGATCAATTGTCCACGTTCTCCTACGATGGACCGGATTCCTTCAGTCTTGCTGAACTGCAGTCGGCTGTTGACCGTTATTTCTTGACAAGCTGCAAGCTAGCTCAGGCTGAAGGAGGTTATCACAAGGTGCGTCTGGCCAGGTCTGGCCGTACATGGCACAAATTATTATTTGGTATCTTGTATAGGTATATGATATCTCATCGTATCATGCACTGGGTTTAAGCTTTGTCACCAACTTCCCAGAGTTACTGCCAGTGAACAGCATTCCCCAAACTCGTGGAACATCTATGAACGGTACCTCCACAATTTCCTCCGCGTGTTCGAGCGTGATGTCTCCTCGCTGAAAAGCGCTAGCAATGTCCGGAAAGCCTTCCGTGGCCACTCTGTTGGACCCGTCCGGCGGGAACATAAAGTCAAGGGCACTGAAGCCTTGAATTGCCAGGCGTTTAGTTGTTACTTCGGGCCACGTAGTACCCATCGTGGGTTTTCCGACGTCCTTATCGTATCCTGTAAAGAACGGTTAATAACTTGGCATGCCAGTTACAAGCATGTTCTTTTAACCTGAAATGGAACCGCAGGCCGCGATGCGACCAAATCGTTTGATTCGTGTAATCGCTAGATCCAGGATAAAACCTCTGGTGTACCTGCTTTAGAGAATGGAGGTAAAACTTCTTGCCAATGTGGCTTACCCAACACTGCATACAAGAAGGCGGTTAATAACTACTCAAAAGAATAGAAATCATAAAAGGCCCACTTGTCAAAGAATGCATCCACAAGGTCTGGAGTCGCATCATGAAGATCTTGCGGGAATGTATCAGCTTTATAGTTAAGGGCGATGTCTGCACCGATTTCCTTGAGCCATTTGCATTTGTTTTCTGACCCGGCAATCGCGATCACTGTTTTCGCCTTGATGACATTCTTGGCGTATTGCACTACGATGTTACCGACAGCTCTGTATCAATGCCGTTAGATAAATCATACGAATTAAGATAAACTCACCCCGCAGCTCCACTGACAATCAGCGAATCGCCTTCTTTGAGTTTCAAGATATCTTTCAGACCATCTGTATTTGATTTTTCAAGAAGTCAAACGCAGAACACATGCCACGTGGTGATGATCAATTTACAGTACGCAGTATATCCAGACATTCCAAATAGACCAAGAGCGGCAGTAATTGGCACGTTTTCGGGCACCCTATGTCAGGTTAGCAGTTGGGCACGATAAAAAGATCACGTTCACATACATCAGAGGTAGGCATGCTGAAGAGTTTGCTTTGACCACCGCGTATCGTCGCCACCCGCCAGTCATACAGAATACGAGGTCATCCACCTTAAATCCCGAGCTAGTGTTGCTGTCGATTGCAAGAATGCGAGCGATGGAATAAGAAATCACTACGTCCCCCTCACGCACGGGAGCGAAGCAGAGGCTCTCTTCTAAGACATCCTTCTGAATCATGCCTAAAATATCATCATCGATCTGGGTCCAACCACATGAATGAGAAACGAACTTCGTTGCACGGGGTCGTTGGAAAAGTACACATTTTCCACGAGCATTTCTCCATCCTCAAGATGAGGGAGTGGTTCTTCTGTCAAGGCAAACGTTGCATTATCGGAAAAGTCAAGAACTACAGACTCTGCAGGAGAATTCTTGACGCGCCAAACTTGGGTACGTGTTGGGAAGGACATGGTCTGGTTATGAGTATAGCACGAGTGAGATGTATAGTGGATTCTTTCTGATTATTCTGACTGAAAACTAATGTAAGATAGTCTACAGTATTTATAATAGAATGTAGCTGGTCCGTACGTACTTTGTGCGTGATTTATCATCATCGGTAATCCGTATTACTGATCCTTCAATCATTGCTGAGCGCTGACCGATAACGACTGCGCTCGGACTTGGTCTTGTAACGTCCGGTCTCTAAACATGGCGACTTTTTGGAATTACTATGGTTTCTATTCTGTGATGGACATAAGTAGATGCATTATCTACCTTGGTGCTGGCATGGAGTTAGCCACAATACCTTCGAGTAACTCGCCAAACCCAGAGAAGATAGGCGACCGGGAATTCGACTCCATCCGACGAAGATCTCTGCCAGTCTTCAGATATAAAACACGTGATGTCGATTTACGATGCATGACCGTAGTTCGCCCACAAGTGACTGCTTGTTTTGTAAAAAGCCTATCGAAGTCGTTGAGAATCAACTGGCAACTCCCTCCAAAAAAAATTAAAAAATCACCCCTGCACTACATCCCTTAGTTCATGTCCAATGTTGGCGGAGTACTTCCAATGATAATAGCTAAGGGCGTCAGGTGAACGTCAGCCATATCCCACACAAACCTTCGGTGTCTCACCGGTTTACTGATGAATGTCCGCAACCAATACCTGCATGCCTCTCCGACAGCAGCGGATAACACCTCATGTTGATAATCCGCCCCAAACCCGTTTCCACCGCAATTCCTTCAGGACTCAGGAGCCTAAGACTCTTTGATCCAAGACGCTACTTTTGATCATTTCAAGAACGATCGTTCCTGGGGAATTGCCTGCACTGAACGGGCTGGGTCTTGAATCTCCAGGAACAACATCCGATGGTTTGTTGAAGGTTGACAATCGGACCCAGAGTTCTCCATGTTTGTGTGTGCACATAAAAGAGCCCTCTGCACATCCTCTGCGAGAACACTAGCACGAAGTGACGAAATATGGATCAGGAATCAGGATGTACCCCAGTTAAGGTGGACATTGGAAATTTGCATAGTAGTGACAGTGCAGCACCTCTCTTCTCTTGGTTGCCAGAGCATTATGTAATTCCGGACCAATTTCCGTTTGAGTAAGTATGACTGCCACACGCGCAAGTACTTCGCAGACTCACGGAACTCATGGCATCTCCGTCTCAGCCTTGGTCACTTCTCTATTGGAATTCCCCTGCAAATTCTCACAATTTCCGGTAAATGACCTGGCAGCTAACTTGACAACTGTCTTGGCAACTCCTCTCGCTTACCCAGATCTCAATTCCTTGTGAGCCACGGGACAGTGGTTCATTGGCACATAAACATATTTCAGACTCGGAACTAGGTCAATATTGTAGGAGTTTTACTCGACTCAGCTGGGTCCTTTTAATTCGTTCTGGTGCATAATCATTCCAGTGTCTCACTGTTACAGTCGAACATTTACACTCTATGTCTGACATGCCTACTGCATTATAAGGGTAAAATACAATATTATAAACACACTGACTCTCCATTCCTCCCCTTGTTCGCATCTGTTTCGGGCGCTTCGCACTGGCATTATTGGTCGAAGAGAGCGCTAGTGCTGCCCTCCACAGTTCCAGTCCCACTCACCCCGGAGCTCCCTCTGAACCAACAGGACCTGAATAAGCTGTACTTAACGACAGGGCGAGTACCTCACTAGGGTCAAGGAAGTCAGGGAACGAACTGTCACCGGAAGAAAACCTCACCTCTCCTGCACTTCTTCATGCGTTGCCTCAGCAAGTGCTCTGCATGTGGAGGGTGGCTTCAAGGGCCCTGTCCGGTTCGGAGTCGAATTCGAATAGTGCACATGCGAGCGATTACGACTCGGATCATGGGTCTGCGAGCAGCCATTGTACTCGGTGTGCTGTTTGCAGTGTTTTGTGATAAAGGAAGAGAGGTGAGTGGCGTATCCCCCTCGTTTGTCAATATTTTCGACCTACGGGGAATCGGACTTCTTTATCGATGTCATGCACGGAGCCTTTCTACTTTACTTCTCTGCTCTGGAACCGCCATCCGCAATTCGTAGATACCTCCCAGCACATCGTGATTGTTCAGTGTTGACTTTCCTGTTCGATCACTCGTGTCGTGTTTCGACTTTAATGGTCATGCGTTTTCTAGTCTTCCTGTCTATATTTCTGTCTCGTTCTTTGTTCCATTTGGCTTCGCCTCCTCCACCGTATATCCACAACTTCCCTTCCCCTTTCCACACTTCAGTTTCAACTCAATGTCTAACGAAATCCCAACTGACTCCCACCCTCACAGATTGGCAAACTCGTCAACATCGCACGTACGATGGGCCTCCACGTCCATCCTGATCTCGCGCCTGACAGGTATGGTCTGTATGAGAGCAAGGCGCCGGTGGGCATGGTGGGATATTTAGTGTTGAGACGTGTGAGTAGCCGTTTGTTCATCCGGGTTCTATCTTTTATTTCTTGCATTGACTCTGGTGTTATTCTTACCTGCCGTTTTCTGTTGGCTATGTTCAAGAGTTTTCCGTACTCTAAAAGCATGAACTCGGATCTTCCGATCACATTCGCGTGTACGTCTACACTCCGAATGAGTAAAGAGGGCGTAGGGCAGTGATCTGGGGTGAGAATACGGTGAGTGATACCTGCTTGTCTGCGCATAACTAGAAGTTCATCTTTCCCCGCAGACTCGTAAAAGATATCAACTCCCGCACCTCCCTACCATCCGCCCGGAGTATGAATATCACTCTAATTTGAGACACGAAACTCGCCCGCAGACACATCAAGCACGTGTGGGCGCGCTTGCAGTTGCCTATAGACTCCTCAGAGCTTCGGCTCGTCTTTTTTTTTCTTCTCAAAAACTTTCGTTGAGCTTGCATGTGCGCAGCCTGATTTTGTGGCGGAGGAAAGATGGGCTTTCAAGTCCGGTCAAACTAGCATGCTAAAAATGACATTGGGCATGTGAAGGCAGACAGTGATAACCCACAGAGTCCTTTTCATTTCCGATCGACTGGTCCGACCCTCTGTGTTCTTGGGATTCAACAACTGGTATTTCAACTCAGTGGCCACGAATACTGTAGGACGTTGATTCGCTGAGCGCGGAGCCTTCTCATTCGCGCCAACTCCCACTGTGACGCTGACCCAATCTGGAGCTTCAAGCACCCCGCGTGGTCTCTTACGCCGGCGAGGTTCTGCTTCCTGCAACCTTCGCGTTGATCTGACTCGGCACTTGACTCACACATCACATTCAACGCCACTCATCTCATCAACACCTGCCACTTAAGCATTCGCATGGAACCTACGTGCAGACATGAGGTCCGGCATATTGCGAGAATACCAATGGGCACTTACATGCGCATGTTCAGCATATGCATTGCTCTGCGCAGATGTGGGGCAACCACTGGCTATCCTCGTGCCTCACACACCTTCTAACCTCTTCAGACTCAGACTTAGACTCGGTGATGCCGATATCTAGCCATCCGATCCCAGTGCCTAATTAGCCAATATCTGCGTCTAGTCAATTGAAGTCTGTGTCCCGACTCTCGTTGACGTCCCGGTCATCTTCCGCAAGCGGTGTACAACGTCAAATTACCAATAGAACAGAGCCTCGCGCCGCGGCGGGGGTGTGCGGAGGCATATGTGGAGACATGGACTGATGGGAGCGAGGGTCAATATTGGAGCTCGCAGTCTCAAGTGGCAAATGAAACATTAGCATTTCACATACCTTTGATCGACTGGCGTTATTTGTTGGAGGCCTTAGAATTCAACACGTACAAACAATGCTCTCTCCTGCTAACATGTCTTTTACGTTAAGGAGTCGGTTCATTATCAATTATCTTTCGATATGTGGTGAGTTTTACAAAAATCTCAAGTCCAAGAACTGACCTTCAACTTAAACGCTAAGGTGTCGCTCTTTGTCTCAGACCTCACCGGTGCACCACCCATCAGGTCGTGGTCTCACTTGCACGTCCCCACTCCTCGTACTCAAGACTTTTCCCTAGCGCCATCATCTCCAAATTATGCTGTCCTCACGTAATCGTATTCCTTAGCCTAGCCTGAGGTGTCACGGCCCCGCTGTAGAATATTAGTACCCTTCGTCAACTGTCGTAGCATGCTCATGCCACAGAATTCGCGGGTTTTGTTATGCAAGAGTCTGATCGAGGCAGCAGGAAAAATTTGTACGAAGTAAGCATACTATTGATTAACTCTGCAAACTTGAACAACTGCATGTCGTGCGATCAACCACTTTACTGATGCGAAAGCAGAAATACGACTCACTGTCGCAATATGTTCAGTCTTCTGGAAGATGATTATTGACAGTACGTTATAGTGCCGAAATTCTATTGGTACAAGGCACAAGGGTGAGTCATGGGGTTGAATCGCGGATGCAAAGCGAACGACTCGTACTCACACCCGTATGACAATGATAACCTGTGCAGCATGCTTGACCGTTCTCTTTCCCGCAAAGCCCACCTTTACCCTCGCAGGCACTGACAGACATAGCTGTTGTCAGAGCAGCGACAACAGTGAGGAAGAATGAGAAATGCATGTTTTGTACTAGGTGATATGAGAGGGGGATCTCGAACAATAGTTCTGATACTGACAGTAGGAAGAGTCAAGACGGCTTGCTTTTATGTCCTCGCGATAGTTCTTCTATGAAGTACTCCATAGTTCTATCCGCCTAATGGTTGCGCCTGGCGGATTTCAGGCAGAGAGTACAGGCAGAACCTGTGACAGGGTCGGCGAAACAGCCAGTGAACATGTGAACTGCGAACGTAACACAAGTTACCTTAAGTACTAAGTAGTGAAGGAGATGCACCTAGTAGGCAATGTCGAGAATACCACCCACGTGTTGATCATGGTTGAATGTGCGTATATGCGGAAGGCGAAGGTGGAATCTGTCGACTCTGAGGCCTAGCGCTTTCGTGGCATACTAGTCTTGGCGACAGAGAGAGGTCACCAGACATGTCGGGAAACGCAGGCCATCGCTAAGAATAACACTGCGAAGGGCGGAGTCGGAGATGTCAATGTAGAATTTCATCAGGATGAACAAATTACTCGATCCAACGGCTGTTGTCCTTCTATATGGTCTGGCTAGGGGAGACTACTCAATCCTCGTCTACAACAATCTCCCGCTGAGCTTCATGCGGGGTGATTGTAATGAAAAACCAGCGGTTTTGCGACCTTCACTGGCAGCTCCGTCACAACGAAAGACGTAACTGATACACAGCACAAAGGGGTGTACGGTAGCAAGGGCCGGATTTGAGGCTGCTTGGCTGTGATCTCTTGAGCCATCCACAACTTACGCCACTAACCTGAAGATTTGTATGGATACCGCCAGCAAAAGGATGCAGTAAGTATGATCTTGATGTCTCTCCGATGAAACACCGCGGCGAGAAATTCCGCGGCTGCATTTGGATTGGCTGCGGGGGATGAAATTGCATCCACCGATATCCGCACGCAGGTGGAACGTATGGGACGCGAGGACAAGGTAGTAAGTGTATCATCGAGCACTGGTAACTCTGTCGTGTCCTATGGGATACTAAGATGAAGACGTGATAAATTTGGACAATGCTTTGCGAAAGTGACCAGACTGCCGAGATCTACGGGAGAACGCGGCTGAGGGGGCGATAAGGTGCTCGGAGCACCGAAAAATCCAGCCACAGGGTCTCTAGGTGCGCTGAAGTAGAACTCAACTAGGTCTGGCCACCCGATCGCAAGTTCCTTGCATAGAGCATTGTTCAGCGCCATCCAACATTACGTGCTGCGGGTGGGAGAACACGAGTAGGTCTTCTATGGAGAGGAAGTATGGAAGATTGGAACCGGGGGGACCGTCAAGCCCTGGGTTGCGCCCTGATCGGTCGATGGTAACGGACCTCAGGGATGATCCCCATCCTCTCTTCGACGGGATCTGGGCGGTAAGCGCGCGTGCAATCGGTCTGTCGGATTCGTATGTGTTGACGATAGTCAAGGAAAGGCTTTCCAACGCACTTGAGTGAATAACTTCTATGAATGACATCATAAAACGGAAACCACTTGAGATCGTTGGACGTCGCAAGGATGAAAAGAGCCGACGACGATCTAAGCTTTCAGGGCGGTCCCCGGCTGATGGGACGCATTCCATGGTCAACGTGACGCCAAGGGTATGGAGCACCGTTGCTTGTAGTACTGTCAAGAAACCAACAGCAAAACGGCAATCGCTGGACAACGTCAGTTTCTGCAAACAAGGGAACATCTGAAGGCCAGTGAGCCCATGACCCTCGGAAACCTGCCCACTGATTGTAATATCCAGATGTTCTAAGTTGCGGAACGAGCACAGAGGAACAATCACCCCGGCGTAGAGCATTTTTATATTCTGCCACCAATCATTGACAGCGAGATCGTGTTAACCAATGGATACCGCCTCGATCATGCCTCACCTCTCAACGTTATCATCCTGAGCTGAGGAAGATGGTTGACCACAATTGAGAGTAACGGCCAGCATTCCACTTTCTCGTCGAATGTGACAGAAAAATCAAACCTCGTGAGGTTACTACGGGATAATGGTACGATTGAAATGTCCATAGTGTCCTCCATGCCCGCAGCAGGCTCGGGACATGACATGTGAGTGAGACGGGGTAGAAAATATTCCATAGGGTGGGCCGAAAGAAGGTGATTGATGATACAGGAGGGTATCGAAAAATGTTCGGGAAGACGACATCGATATCTGGTTACAGCAGACCCAGCCCCTCAATCCGTCGAGCACAAGGATGCACGCATAACAAATATGAGGCCAAAGGGTCTTTAATAAAGTGCTGGAATCATTCTGAAGTAGAGCATACAGATCAGGGGACATATGACTGCTTACAACACTCCGACGCAGCAATGATTCGTCCCAAATATGAATGCGCCGATCCGCGTCTCGTCCAAAATTACTGCTCCGAATTTCAACAACAGACGGCGGCACGCACATAAGCAATAGTCCGAAGGAAACTTGGGTATCCCATAGCACGTCCAGCGCCGGACCGCTCAATACATGGCCATTATCGCAACTGCTGCAAGATCCCGCAGACGAAGTGGGTTGGACTCACGAAAGCCTTCGGGTCCTGAAAGAAAAGGATTCAAGAACTCGAAAATATCGCATGTAATTTCAGGGAGAGTTAAAGCGTAGTGCATGACACGATTCGAGCATCTTGACTTTGCGCGATGATACAAACCAGTGTAGTGCACAAGTTCAAATTGCTTTCGGAAACTTCAAAGAAGCACTTGCCAAAAGGGTTTTTACTATTTAGGCACAACTCGCTTCGAATCAAGTAAGTTAGGACGTCCTTCTATATGGTCTGACAGTCTCTGACTACTATGTGGGGGAGACTACTCCATTCGCGGAGCCTGAAGATGGACCATCTTGAAGCTTATTTCGTTCACAAATCACCTCCGAGTCTTCCAGTCATTAACGAGGGACGCGTCTTTTCGATTGCGGGTGGCCTCATTGGTTGAAGACTAGTGCTACCCTTCACAACTCCAGCCCCAGCTCCGATAGTAGCTGACAGGACAACATACAACAACAGGACAAATGTCGCGCTAGGGCGAAAGAAGTCCAGGAAAGATCTGTCCTCGAACGAAAACCTCGCGTTTCTCATTGCACTTTTCCATGCATCGTCACAGCTGGTGGGAGGGCGACAAGGTCCATCAGGTTCGGCTTCTACCTTGAGTAGCACTGCGCCTATGTTCACATGCGCATGTACGTCTGCACCTCCTAAGCCTGATGGGCAAAAGGGTGTTGGGTGGTGATTTGGGATGAGAGTACGGTGAGTGATTTCTACTTGGTCATTCAACTCGGCGCATAGCGAATTCCTTATCTCTCCCCCCGCAGACTCGTAAAAGCCATCAACTCCCGTACCTCTCTACCATCATCCCTAGATCCTTCGAGCATACATTCCAATGCGAGGCCCAGATCAAGCAAACGCTATTACACCCCCGCCCACGTTTCGGATGGAGAGCAAGGGAATGGGTGAGGAGGAATATCTCTCGGTCCTCTTATCCCTCGAGCATGCATACAATGCAAGGCTAAGCTCAATCAATAGTTATTACACGTCTCGCCTGCATTTCGGATGGAGAGCGAGAGGGTGGGCGATGAGTCTTGCACTCCGCCTCACCATCCAACGGGTCTATCATCCGATACAAGTCATGGAAGGACACCGCTTACGCCCTACGCGGGATGGCCGCATTCTAGGGGTGCTCATCCGGAAACTTGATTCGAGGGGTTCAGGTGCTGGGGCTGGGAGTAAAAGGAAGAGAGAGGGGTGAGATGAAGGTATGTTGTTGCTGCTGCTAGTGGTCCAGGTGTGGGTAAACATTCCTCTTGAGACGTACTCGCACATCGACAATTGTGCGGCGAGTGCGAAGCAGGCGTGATATATAGGATATGCAGCATGATTAGTGTACAATGATATACTACAATCTCTCAGTGACCGCATATGTGACCGTCTGTATCTAGTATTCTGCGCGTAAAGATGTAAAGATTGGACGATTGAGAACGAGTATCACATACATCAAAACTAATGCAAAGGACCTCGGTAGATATCAAGTATGCATTCTAGTGCCCCAAGGTCTTGAACATGACCGAAAAATCCGTCGGTCATCTGAAGGAAAAGGGAAGTGCCAGCCAATTCTTTCAAGTCCTCGGTCATTTGTCGCAGCATGCGGGTGACTTTGTCTCCTTGATGATAGTCGAACAAGCAACTAGAGACACGCTTCCCATCTCCCCATGAAAAGTCGAACTCAAGCCTGGGGGGATCATCATGGATTTCCTTTGGAAGTGACTGATTACCATATGAAAGGTCGGCGCTAATGATTTGGTAGCCTTCGCCAATCAGTAAATTATATGGCTGGGTGAAAGCGGTTACTCACTTGTCACCTCACCATCGACTATCGCTGAAACAACGACAGCACAAATCGGATTAGTGTTATCGCGGTCAGCAGTGACTACAACTGAAAACTCGGCGCGTTGGCATTCCGTTGTAGCATAAACAACCTTCCCCTTGATTCTGTTCCACGGTTTATCAGCAGCGAGAGCCGCTGCTCGGACCTTGGGAAACCACATCTTATCTGTAGCCCAGCTCCACATATCTGGAAGGAGAGTCGCCGTTGCTGACAGCCCTGCGTTTTGCTCAAGGAGGTATGTGATGATATCTTCCAGACATTCGTCAAGAGCAATGTGGAGTACTGTTCTGCCAGTCTGGTTTTGCAAAGAAAGATTACAAGATGGGCCAATGAGCGCTTGTACGATGGGTAGCAATTGGCTCATGTGATCCAAGATATTGTGGTGTTCGGAGAGTAAAGTATGGAGAGGAGTGGTAGAACCGTGGGTGGTGAAATTGACATCAGCACCGCGTTGACAAAATTTGCGGATACCTTCGTGCGATGGTGTCCGTGCCATAAGAGCCATGTGCAAAATGTTGTCGGGTAGGATGACCCTCTGTTGTGATAGCAAGAAATCCACGGCGACTTCACTTCCAATCGCAGCTGCCCACGAAATTGGAGCATAGGAACCGCCAGGAATGCCACCTCGGTGGTATAAACGAGGTTTGATGGAAGAAAGTTTGTTGAGATCAACGCCTAGCTCCAGGAGAATACTGAGGCAGTCAGGGTTCTTGGCTATGGCACAAATCAAGGGAGAACCCCAACCAGGGGCGATATCCACGTGTAGTAGATAGGGTTGCTGCTTGACAACAAATTCAACCATCCACGGCTTGCCATGCACAAGCGGGATGGATAGAAGTGAGGGCAAAGTCGCATTGGTACTCAACCAGCTGTCAGTGGGTCCATACCCGTATTCATCTCGAGTTGCAAGCACACGATGTTTCTTGGTGCTTTGAATAAACTCTGAGTTCAGTCGTGACAAGGCGTCCATAACGCAAGGATCCTCGTCCGACACATGTCCAAGGTGCTTCCATCCTTGAACTGCATAGCTCAACAACGGATATTCTTTGCTGACATCAGCAACATCAGCACGACGTAGCCATGAAGATAGCGAATGGCGTTGTATAGCCGGATGTTCGTCTATACAAACATCAGTTTCTTGGCTCACATACGTGAAAGATAGTATCACACCTTTTTCGCAGATCTCGTCCACAAAGTCGCATAACATATATGTAATCAAGAGCTCGCAGATCCGCGCATGCATATCCGAGATCGATTTGAAGATGTTATGAGGGCGGCGACCGATTAGGTATTCCTGGTTGCATAGCGCATCAACGGACAAGTCGGATGGATGAAGAAGGTTGATAAATCTTACTTTGACACTATAATGAGATAGAGCAACGACTCCAGTTTTCTCGTCGTAGGTTACGAGGCTTCCGCACGCGACCACGATATCCATAGGGTCCATGACACCGAGGTCCTGATTGAGATTTGATTTCCCGACTTCAATCATCATCGCTTCATTGAGCTGATCAAGCGTCAGTGGGGTGAACGTGCCAGCTAGCCAAAGCAAACAATTCTGGGCAATTTGCTCGTCGCCTCTTCCTTTTTGTTTGATGGCCTTGATAATCCTGTCATACGTTTCATAAAGTCCAGCTGGAAGGTTATTGAGTGCTACCTCAATATCGATCCGTCTTTTGCAAGCCATGATTTCATCCAGCTGACACTGAACCCAGCGAAACCTGTGTGAGATCATACGATCATGAAGTTCCGATGAGCAAGTGAAAACCAGTTTACCCACATGCCCTCAGCCTTTTCTAACAGTTTCTCCAAAATTGTCTTCTTCAGCGCGTTGGGTAAGCGTGACAATTGCTTCTGAGCCTTAAGCTGCTCGGTAATGTGCGCGTGTATGTCTTCTTTCATTTGTTCTGCACTGTCCTTGAGCGACACGGTGGGGAGACCATGGAAGGCGTCTTGGATGTCTGGCACACTTCTACTGGTGACGAACAGTCGTAGTCGAGCGTCTTCAAGAAGTTTTACAAGATGTCCGACCAGTTCGGGGTAGTCCTTACATTCGTCTAAGGCATCAATCACGAGGACTGGGAGGTGAACCAGCGTAGACGCTTCAACAAGAAGCTTTCGTAGAAAACTGAGATCTGTGGGACATGGCTCTCCCTTTGATTGGTGCTTCCATAGTTTTCGCAGAGAATCGAGGTCCCCTTCTGCGTTTGATTCTGGCTCCTCGCCTATATTGGTGATCCAGTCGTCTTTAGATTGTCGGAGCAGCTGGACAATCAAAGAGCGCAATACTGCAGCCGCGCTTGTCGTCCGGTCGTCTCGAAAATTGCAATAGAAATATGCGAGTGTCTGTTGCCGTGCTTCACCACTACCCTGAAGTTCTTCGATGACGGCGGAACTGGATGTTCAGAAGTCAATCTGAGCACTCTAAAAACACTCTAGATGAGTCTACACTTACGCAAGAATAGTCTTTCCATGACCAGCTGGTGCAAATGTCAGCGACCTGTGATTAATGGTGAATAATAAAACTCACGCTGGCCATTCAACCATAGGAATGCGCGGTCGGATTCGTTCCAGATCACATACTGATCAGCGTGAAAAATCCAACGACCGGTCTCGGGGTTGCGCTGACGATAGGAGATGTCGTGCTTTTCAGTACAAGACACAGGGTTCATCCATTCAAGTAATGTTCGACGTTCCTCGTCTATGGATGTTGAACAGGATGAGAAGATAACTGGCAGTAAGCGGCTTACTTTTCTTGTGCACCTCTTGTGCCTCTTTCAATTCCTGGACTCCTCGACTGACTTCTTTGACACCTCGATCAACTTCCTTGAGCGTGTTCCTGGCGTTGCATTAGAGTCAGTAATCATCACGAGTGACTCAACTCACCGCGAGTCTATTACTAGAACTGTTGTGATGTCGCGGTAAAATCCTTTCAATCTCTCAGCAATCGCTACTGTCTTCTTTTCCTTGAATGGCCACATCAATTTGGATATCGTGCCCATTTTCCTGCTCTCTTGTTCGGTTGGTAGAAGGTTCTTGAGTTCTCCCTGTAACTTTGTGACTGGTCCATTTTCGGCCATCAGTTTTGAAAGTACATGGCGAAGATTGTCTGGAAGAGAGGGATCTTTCTCTATCTCCATGACCGTGGTCAGGACTCCAAGGATTGAACTGAGCTCATCAAGCAGACTCTGGCAGGATGAATCAGCGTCGCGGACGGAAGCAACATATCCATAAAAAAGAGCTGAAGCTCGCGCTATCGTTTGAACGAGCTGAAGAATGGTCACACCGCTGGTGATGGGATCCATCTGGACAGCGGAAGACGTAACCCTGGTACCGCCGCATTAGATCGAGGAAAGGCGCGCATTGGTCTATTTGTAACCCTGCATCATCAGTAAACTACTAATTCTTGCACAGAGTTTGGATTTAACCACAGATTCTCACAGTGTGTCAGATACACGGCCAATCGTTACAGCTGTTTCCAAGAATAATAAGATTTGTCATTTATCTTGCACCTGCCCGTTTCCAAACCCAATTGAGAAATTGTCATATCTACACGTCAAATCATCTGTCCTGCTCATCCTAGCAAACCATGGGCAACCGTAAAATCAGTTCTGATCTCAAGGAGTGTGCACTACGACTATGGAATACTGGCTGGGACATCAAGGACATTCAAAATGCCCTAGGAGTTTCTCGTGCTAGTATTTATCGCTGGGAATCAATCTTCGCAGAGTTTGGCACTGTCAACTGTCCCCTGTCATCAAGATCAATAGGCTTTGGAAGGAAAAGAATAGTGATGTTCCGGCCTGGCTTCAAGCCCCAGGCCAGCCCAAGCCGGGCCTGATTAGTGCTGCCGAAGTCCGGTTCAGTCCGGTTCTCTGCCAATTTTTCCAAACGCCAAACCAGACCACAGGTTCAGGTTCGGCTGTTTGGTCGAACTCTGGACCGAATGTCACCGAACGCGTTCGGGAGGTCCGGTTCGCGTTTGAACCAGGTTCGACCACCAAACTAGGTTCGGTACCCAGCATAAACCCGTACCCGTCCTGATGGGTACAGTTTTTTTGGCGGGTACCACAAATAGCAATATAAATACGAATGGGCGTCAGCATATGCGAAAAAGTGTGAACATTAACATCAAAAAACACATAAAAATACCTGTAAGTAATGTAGATACATGCACCCACCACAAATAAGACCAATATTGCCAAGAAGAAGTGGCGGCCAACATGGACAAGCACAAACATATGAGGACAGTTGTGGACACAAGTGAAAAGAAGTGTAAATGGGCGCAGACAAGTGCAGATGAGTGAGGGCATGTGCTGACGTGCACAAATAGCGGGAACGAGCGCGGAGACAGTTGAAGACAAGTACCGCAACATACTGACATGGCGTGCGCTAATGTAAGCGCAGGGATACCCATGTGCTGAGTGAAAATTACACATGCGGCAGCATGCACACACGAGCCAGGACAAGCACAGACAAATGAGTAACATACGAGAAACAATACTTAGACAACTCACCTAAATTGGCCACGAGATGTGAACATACGCAAATGTTCGCAAATAAATCATGTTTGCAAACGACGGACGCAGACAAGTACAAGCGAGACGCACACGATCGGATGTGTGCAAGTATGCAAAAAATGTGAGGAAGTGTGCGCAGACATGCACAAACAAACATGAGGTTCAAATGTTTAGTTATACTAATAGTTATAAATGACTGAAAAATCATACCTATATTTAACAAACGTGCAAGGGCAGGCGGGCAGGCTTGTACTGAAGGGTGCAAGCATATGAGAGAAACAAACAAAACGGCAAATATTGTAGGTGAGGTTCGGACGCGTCCGAACCAGTTCTGGGTAACCCCGAACCCCGAACCTGTTTGGAAGTTCGGTCCAGGGGCCATGCTGGACCTGTGACCGGACCATGAGTCCGGTTCGGAAAAGTTCGGGTTCGAACCGAGGTTCAGAACTGGACTGCGGCAGCACTAGGCCTGATTGAGCCAGGCCCAGCCCAGGCCTAGGACATGGCCTGACCAGGGCTTTGGCCCAGGCTTCAGTTTCACGAAGCCTAAGCCGCCGGCCTGAGCCGGGGCTTAGCAGTGTAAGTGGTAGTACCTGTTGCACTGAACAATCATGAACGACTTTCCCACAGTTGAGCTCAATATTATCTATTTTGGTGTTTTGTGTTCCCAGCTTGTGGACATCTTGTGAGTTTGTTTATGATTAACCATTATATTGGCGACTGATGCCAAAGAAGAATCTCTGACATATGATGTCGCCCTCCTGGAGACGTTACTGCTCTGTGCACCATCTATTTTATGGCACTTGCTGGTGTGGACGGGAGATGAGGCTGTCAGGTTCGTGTGAGCCTTGCGGAAGGAATATCTTTCTTGAACAATTTGCGTGATGGTGTTTGACTTGGCTTGGGACGAGTCGACGACGAGAGCATAAAGCAGGTTGTTGAAGTTGTGTCGAAGATGCCCCGAGCAGAGACGGAACTTGTGGTGGACGCATCTGGACTGGTACATGTCCCGAGAATACTAGGTGTGAAGATGGGCAACTCGCGCAAAAGTGTCGTGGGGATATCTGCTTCTCCTGTCGGGAACATCATCGTATCCCCACTCAATAGCTTGATGTATACCCAATGGTTCTGGATGCTGATGCATTGATGGGTCCCCCCGGACCCTGTCCCCACCCCTGCAACAGCAGTCATTGCTGTTGGTCCTGTATACCTTGAGAATCTGGGAAGGTTCTGTGGAGAGATCCTTGTGACCCATGCAGACACTCAGACTAGCATGCTGATCGCTCAGCTCTACCTTCTCAAAGGCTTTCGCGTCGTTACTCTAATGCAACATGTGATTACCTGCATTGTTCCCGGCATTTTTATATTGCAGCAATTCAGCACATGGGGTGTGGTGTGGGAAACAACTCCGCAGTAGGCGGATATAGTGTAAGGTCAAATGCTATGCCTGCTGCTTCACTTGCAAGGCAAGAACGTTCGACCCTAAAGGGATCTGCTACTGATATAAGTCTGAAAGTTAGTATCTAAGGTCGAGGAAAGGTAAAGGAACAAGTCCGAAGGTATGCGGACCAAGTCCGGAGGTCAAAATGTCGGGTCCGAAGGTAATCTACCAAGTCTGAGGTGCGGGAAAGTGGGTCCAAAGCTTCGGGTCGTCGGGTTACGGATAATAGCAAGGGAACGGGTTCGGAAAGCGTCGGACTATGTCCGGAAACAAGGGAAGGTCAATGGAAACGAGTGACAAGGGTTTCGGGTGCGAAGCAGGTGCGGAACGGGTGAGAACCAGGTATATTCAGCCAGGTAACAGGTAATGACAGGTATGTGACCAAGTAGATGGGAAGTCCCACCTACAGTAAAGTAAAGAGTGCTTGGTCGTACTACCAGTCCTATATAACTAGCTACATAGAAATCCGGAATATAGAAACAGGAAAACATCGGGTCCGAAGGTATGTAAACTGACATGAGGCACTGCGGACTTGTGGGAACACAGGTAATAACGCTGCCTACTGCATCAGCCATGGGAAACAAGCTACTACACACCAGTGGGGTTGGACGGAACGGACAGGACATAGGACGGACGGGTTTCCGAAGGTATGCGAGCGGGTCCGGTGCATGTCCGGCGGGTCCGAGGCTCGGAGAGCGCGGGAAAGCGTCGGGTTTGAGCGGGTTTCGTCGGAGATGACTGGGAGTGACTGTACTGATGTCCGGACAACTGGGCTTTCGACGTACTCCGTAAAATAGGCCTCTGCAGGGCTGCAGCCAGAATGTTTCCTACAGCGGCTTGCTTAGGCCCAAGCCCCGGCTTTGGGCTGGCTTGGGCTCACGGCTCAGGCTTGAAATCTGGTGGGCCTAAGCCCCCCCAGGCCGAGCCTAAGCTGGGGCTTGGAGCCCAAGCCAGGCCGGAACATCACTAGAAAAGAAATATAGTATGACCTTTCATGCGTTCCTGTACTGCATCAAGCATCGCTCAGAATCCAACCTCGTTGGTGAGCAGCTTCATTGGCAGACTGGCAGGTGTTTCAAACTTCCACCATAGATGAGAGACTGTAAGATTCATTGTTGTAGTCTTTGCAGCATCGGCGATAGCTCGAATAAACATGTTGAATGAAGTGTTGATTGTGAATATGAATGGGTTACACTGCGAGCTTTTCATAATAATGGCAGCTGGTTTCTTGCCACAACTTGGCTGCTGGGATGTGTTTTTGAGGTGGAGATATGCTCATACAGACAATGCTTGTGGTTCTTTGTTGTCATTATTGTTTTCGAAGACTGCCAGTTTGTTGCATACTCCTTGACAAGTCTTGGCTTTCTTCGTGACTGTCTTGGATGAAGTTTGCCCACTATGTTCTTCTGGCTTTGACACTGCTTTGATCTTGTGCTTATGACCTCTCTTAGATGCTGGTTGCACTGCACTAACATCCTCAGATGTGAATTCATTGACAGATGTGAACTCCATGGCTGCAAGTATCTCAGATCAGATCAATGGCTATGAGACTCAGAGCACACCAAGCTTGGCACTAGTTTGAACACCATCAGATATGAATTGATTGAGTTCATCATCAGATTCCATTGGGATGTGGTTTGAGTCTTGGGACATGATAGTACGGTACGTAGTTACACCAGGGGACAAGTAAACAACATGTTCTATGGGTATTTCCCAAACAGGAAGCATTTGCGGCAGGTCGAAAAAAAAGGACAATTCTCATTATTGTTGAAAACTGCTGTAATTTCACACATTGGATAATTGATGAAAAGCAATTTGAATGTGTACAATAGATATAGAACCTATACATATACAGGGTCTGGTACATGCTAGAAAATTTCATAATTTCTATATAACTCCTGGGATAACGGTGTGGTAACAGGATATAATTACATTACAATCACCGGTGTCACGCACCAAATGTGTTTGGTAGCAAGAACATGGTTTTATTTTATTTTTATCTTCATTTCCCATAACATCCCTTATGCACCATTTCATTTGCTTCCCTTCCTTTCCCTTAATTTTTCGATTTTCAAGCAATTTTCAACAGTATTATGGCATCCCGCTGTCGATCTTTGTTGCTGATCAGTTGTAAACCACAACAAAACAACAAACCTAGCAACGCTACTGCTCAGTGGTCCTTATGCTGAGAAGCACTGGGTACAGTAGTTGTTCAGTTGGGTGGCCTGACCCTTGGTAGTGCACCACACACTTCGAGTGTGAGGGGTTTAGCTTGGAGGATAGATGATAGATGAGCACAACTAAGTCTGGAGTGACCTAGCTGTGTTGGAGGACGAAGAAAGAAGGCAGCAAAGATGATGGACTGGACTGAAAGAATAGAATGGCAGTGGGACAGTGTTCCAGGTGAACAAGGTCCAGGAAGACGTGGGGGATGAAAAATGCGAAGCCAACTGAGGCTTCAGAGAGAACTGAACATGAAATGGTGAACTGGATGAGTTGATTGCTCTGTAGCTAAAGTACAGGGGTTTATATAGAGTAGAGTACCTGTGTACGTCTGTGTATGCAAAGCAACGCTCCAGGCAATGAGTAGGGCAATGAAGAGGGCAATGAAAGGGGGGAATGGAATGAATGTGCTGCGCTTCAGGGGTAATGACTGAGCAATTTCGAAAAATAGAACAAATCCTATGCAGAATGAGTCATAAGGACAAAGAATGAGTCAGAGAATGAAAAAAGCAATGATAAAGCAGGGCTGTGACCATTACAAACCATGACTCATGACCTGAGTCATCATGACCAATTGCTATGCAAGCATGACAAAGTGCTGTGCGGTGATGATGCAAGAGCTGTGATGCAGCAATGACGCAGCATATGGGCAGTGGAGAATGGAATGAAGAGATGATGCTATGATGCCATGATGGTGTGATGATCCAAATGCTCTGCTGCAGAGATGTCATGTGGTTGTTGGTGCAGAATGTCGACATGCAGGGATCATGGGATATACACAGTCTGTAAGACGCTTCCCCAGCATGATAAAGGGATTGGTCATCTGCATAGGGACTTGGTTGTTTGCAATCTCTGGTGAGCATTAGGATGGAATGGCATGGTGTCCACAGTGATCATGAAGGTGAGGTGTGAGTGGATAATGGTTTGAATGGTTCGACGAATATAAGCCGCTGAAGAGGATTGGAAATGGTAGGGTGATGAGGACAGGATGAATAAAGACGCGGTTTTCGACGTATTGGTGCAATTTTGCATGGTCTGGCTGATGCTGAGGTTGTCTGAGAGTGTAGTGGGTGAAGATGAGAGAGCGTTGGAAGTGTGTGAATGGGGGAAAGGTGAATAAACCTCGTTGAATGTGAAATGCCATAGGAATGCGGTGTCACGCACCAAACGTGTTTGGTAGCGAGAACATGGTTTTTTTATTTATATCTTCATTTCCCATATCATTCCTTACTCACCTTTTCATTTGTTTCCCTTCCTTTCCTTTAATTTTTCGATTTTTCAGTGATTTTCAACAGTATTATGGCATCCCGCATTTTTACGGCATTTTGCATTCAACGAGGTTTATTCACCTTTCCCCCATTCACACACTTCCAACGCTCTCCCATCTTCACCCACTACACTCTCAGACAACCTCAGCATCAGCCAGACCATGCAAAATTGCACCAATACGTCGAAAACCGCGTCTTTATTCATCCTGTCCTCATCACCCTACCATTTCCAATCCTCTTCAGCGGCTTATATTCGTCGAACCATTCAAACCATTATCCACTCACACCTCACCTTCATGATCACTGTGGACACCATGCCATTCCATCCTAATGCTCACCAGAGATTGCAAACAACCAAGTCCCTATGCAGATGACCAATCCCTTTATCATGCTGGGGAAGCGTCTTACAGACTGTGTATATCCCATGATCCCTGCATGTCGACATTCTGCACCAACAACCACATGACATCTCTGCAGCAGAGCATTTGGATCATCACACCATCATGGCATCATAGCATCATCTCTTCATTCCATTCTCCACTGCCCATATGCTGCGTCATTGCTGCATCACAGCTCTTGCATCATCACCGCACAGCACTTTGTCATGCTTGCATAGCAATTGGTCATGATGACTCAGGTCATGAGTCATGGTTTGTAATGGTCACAGCCCTGCTTTATCATTGCTTTTTTCATTCTCTGACTCATTCTTTGTCCTTATGACTCATTCTGCATAGGATTTGTTCTATTTTTCGAAATTGCTCAGTCATTACCCCTGAAGCGCAGCACATTCATTCCATTCCCCCCTTTCATTGCCCTCTTCATTGCCCTACTCATTGCCTGGAGCGTTGCTTTGCATACACAGACGTACGCAGGTACTCTACTCTATATAAACCCTGTACTTTAGCTACAGAGAAATCAACTTCTTCAGTTCACATTCCATGTCCATTCTCCTCTGAAGCCTCAGATAGGCTTCGCATTTTACAGTCCTCTGTCATCATTCCTGACATTGTTCACCTGGAACTTTGTCACTCTGCTTTACATTTATTCCAGTCCAGCCCAGTCTATCCATTCCAGTCTGCTGTCAGTGTGCAGTACTTCGCTTTTCTTCACCCTCCAACTCCCACAAACCCAAACTCTTCAACAACTCGAAGTGTTTGGAGCACTATCAGGGTCAGCCCACCCTATTTTGAACAACTACTGAACACAGCGCTTCTAAGCACAAGGACCGCTGACCAGTAGCATTGTCTGGTTTTGTTGTTTTTGTTGAAGGTTTCAACAGACCGGCAACGAAGATCAACACCGCCGATCCTGCTTTCGGCAGCCATGGAGATACTGGACCACCTGGATGAGACACAGCATTTTTTTGTCACTGCACCTGTATGGGCCAACATCCGAAGTGACAATCCCTGAATCCAGAAACATCCATTGAAGGACAAGGCGTGAAGCATTACTGTTGTCTGGCCTCAGCTGGCAGTGGCAGCGAATGCAGCTGCCAGCATTGCCGGCACACCAGCCCCGGTGAAGGTGAAGGTGAAGCCTAGGCCACAGCCAGTGACAAAGAGGACGAAAGTGGTGCATGAGTCTCAGGAGTAAAAGGGAAATGACACAGGCCGTACCAGAGAGAAGTCACCACTGGCATATACTTCTTCTCAGAAAGGTAAGGGGAGAGAAGTTGTTCCAGGAGAGGATGAGGATGAAGCCATTGAGGTCAATCGGGGTCGGCCAACTCGAGTTCAGAAGAGAAAAGGTTCAAACACCAGTTCGCCGCCCATTTCTGGCGGCGCTGTGGGAGAAATCGTAGAAGCGCGCTATAGTGATAGCGTGTCGATCCTGTTAGGTGTGAGAGTAGTAGTCGACCCAAAGGGATAGCTCTGAGAGCAGTTCCTCAAGTAAGAGCGAAGGGACAAGTGCGGCTGGGTATTATGATCTATGCGATGGACTCTGCAAGCTATGCGGCGAAGATACGAGATGCGGGTATGCGGAAGAGTTGCGATGCGAGTGCGGTGCGGACGCGGAGTAAGAGAGCGCGGATATAACTAGAAGGGAACTAAGTACATGAGTCCAAGTACTAGGTAGCGGGTGACGGGTATGACGGGTAAGGGTACTAGGTATAAGGGACGTGATGCGAAGATTTACCAGGATCTGTTCCGGAACTCTTATGCGACGAGGTTTCTAGGTATAACTAGCAAGAGTCGAACACTCAAAGGAGTGTAGAGGTCAAGCGCGAGATAGGGAGAACTGCAATCGATTGCGCAAGAACAAAGAACGAGGTAGACTATACTAGTGACTCCTGCAACACCGACTCAAAGGAAGGGAATGTAGAAAAGTGAGTAGTTATGAGTCCTGGGCGAGTATTTATGTGAGTCCGTACGAATCTGGGACTGTGCAGGCGACCGCATATGTACAAGCGAGTCTGGAGTGATATAAGATGTAATAGCGCTAAGCTGGCCTCATGCATGGGAAAAGTATGTAAAACAGCCTGCAAACGATCAATAGACAACAGGTAAGGACTAATAACGCACCAGTGGGGTTGGACGGACGTGGACAGGACATGGGAGGACATTTACGAGGGACCGGTACGGTTATGCGGAGTGATGCGGATCGTGACCCAGTATGCAGAGCCACCGCAACGACGCGTGAAGGTGCGTAACTGACAGCAACTGTCCGGAACTGTTCGCGACCCTTCGGAATGACTTCGGACTGTAAGTGTAGGTATTGACTAGCATGGGGAAATGATGCTCTGCAGGGCTGCAGCCAGATTGTTTCCTACAGTGCAACAAAACCCCAAGTTGCCGACTCCACCACAAAGCAGGTAAGTAATTGGTGCTCCTAATTTTAATGTGTATATAATTGTGCTGGACAGACCAAGAAGACCTCAAAGCATCCTAAAGTCACTTCAGAGATGGTGTCACTGATGGACAATGCACTGGAGGATATTGATGTGGTGAGTTGATTCAGGCAAGATTCAACATGTGCTAACATATAGGACATGGTTGGTTGGGAGATTATTCCACCATGCGATGGTTGCATTAAATCATAGGTCATTCAAGTCATTTATCAATGTCATGTATTTATCTTTCATCTCACAAGACATATCATTTGTTGTGAGGGATATGGCACCACAGGTGCCAAACTTCGAGCTTGCAGCCATTGCTCCTGACAAAAACTTAAATGCTCACTTGCCAAAGCCAAACCTGATGCACAAGGCCGAAAACAAACCCACTCACGCCGCCGGTGCATGGGAGAAGGTGATTTGACAATCTTTATTTTACAATATCACTGACCTGGTGCAGAGATGGTGGTGTCTGATGATGACGCTGGTGCCGCACTGCTGGTGCTGGCCACCTCTGTCCCACCAATAACAACCCTGTCCCTACAGGATGACCCACCGGCATCTGTGTGATTGGCATCCTTCATAGAGGATCCTCCAATTGGTTCTGTTTCCACTGCTCCTCTGCAACAGATGGACGTGGACGATTCTGGTGAAGGGCTCACCAAAGAGTTGGAGGGAATGACATTGGAGGTGATGCAAGACTCGGGGAATTTAACCAGGAATGCCACTCTTCAAGACTGCACCGCCAGCCTCCGAGCTAACATTGCCCAGCTCCATGGCGAGAACGCTGCTGCCACAGAGCAGTTAAAAACACTGGAAGCCAGGATCACCACTCACGATGCCACCCTCCTTGAGTTGCAAGGCCTGTGAGTGGAGGTAGTGGCATTGCAAGATCAAGTCAAGATATTGAGAGAGGAATCAACTGCCAGGGATCAGCAGCTTTGGCGTGCTGAAGACCAATTGGGACATCAAGAACATACCACCACCATCCTTCAAGATGCTTACAATGCCATCCGCCAACGTCTTACCGGACAGCCACAACCTCCATCTTTCCCATTCACAAACACCATATATCTTGCAAACCCTATGTATGGCAGCGGTCAAAGCATGGTGCTGGTCAACATGGGTCAGATGCAGGCCATGGAAGGCATGTATCTTAACTTGCCATCATCAGTTGGCAACATCTCCACTGGCTCCATGTTGGGTAGTCCATCTGCCGGGCCATCTGTTAGTACCATTGCTGGCAGCTCTCATACCGGCGGAGACACAACCTCAGGTGCAGCCGGCAGTAGATAGATATGGTCCTGATATGTAGTTTTCATGTACACTAGCAATGAATTTGTTTGGTTGACATATGGTTGCTGGCACCATCTGCGCCATCTTCATATCTAGTGATCACAAACTGGTTGAGCCAAATGGTATCGAAGCACAAGGGCTCAACCCCGTACATTCTCAATGCCCTTGTTGATGAGGGCCATCACCTCCATGACGACTTTCTCAAACAATATTCCATCCTCCAGAGTTCTTCCACCAATACCAGACCATGACCTCACTTCTTACTTTTCTGCGTCTTGTAGGGCAACACAAGCTTCACACTCCAGCATTCTCATCTTGCAAGCCAACTTAACCGCCATCAGCTCTGCAAATATACAAAGACCCGTGTTATAGTTACTTCCTGCCCCTTCTTGGCTTTGGACCTTCAACTATAGCCACCTTGCTGCGAGTCCTCTTGGCCAGCATATCACTGATTGGTGCGGTGGTGCACCGCTTCCCTGAATGTGTGGTAAATGCAAATGATGGTTCATTTGGGGTTTTGGTTGCCTTTGCGGCCTTTGAAGCAGGGGCCTTATTTACTGACACATGTGCCTTGGCATGTGCTGGTGAGGTGGTGGAAGATTGTATTATCTGACCAGTGTGGGAAACAACTCTGCAGTAGGCGGATATAATGTTGGGTGATTGCTATGCCTGCTGCTTCTCTTGCAAGGCAAGAACGTTCGACCCTAAAGGGGTCTGCTACTGATGTAAGTCTGATAGTTAGTGTATGAGGTCACAGAAAGGTAAGGGAACAAGTCCAAAGGTATGCGGACCAAGTCTGGAGGTCAAAATGTCAGGTCTGAAGGTATAATACCAAGTCCGAGGTGCGGGAAAAGCGGGTCCGGAGCTTCGGGTCGTCTGGTTATGGGTAATAGCAAGGGAACGGGTTCGGAAAGCATCGGACTATGTCTGGAAACAAGGGAAAGTCAAGGAAAATGAATGGCAAGGGTTTCGGGTGCGAAGCGGGTGCGGAACGGGTGATAACCAGGTATATTCAGCCAGGTAACAGGTAAGGACAGGTATGTGACCAAGTAGATGGGAAGTCCCACCTACAGTAAAGTAATGTGCTTGGTCATACTGTGAGTCCTATATAACTAGCTATGTAGAAATCCGGAATATCGAAAACAGGATAACATCAGGTCCGGAGATATGTAAACTGACATGAGGCATTGCGGACGTGTGAGAACACAGGTAATAACACTGTCTACTGCGTCAGCCATGGGAAACAAGCTACTACACACCTGTGGGGTCGGACAGAACGGATAGGACATAGGATGGACGGGTTTCCGAAGGTATGTGAGTGGGTCCGGAGGATCTCTGAGGGTAGTCCGGTGGGTCCGAGGCTCGGAGAGTGCGGGAAAGCATCGGGTTTGACTGGGTTTCGTCGGAGATGACTGGAGTGACTGTCCTGATGTCCGGATAACTGGGCTTTCGACGTACTCCGTGAATTGGGCCTCTGCAGGGCTGTGGACAGAATGTTCATGACACCGGTAAAAAGGTGGCGGTGGGTCAGCATCCCACCATTGATTTTGGCCAGCACATACTGATGCTGGTGGTGTTTGTTTCCTGGACAAAGACTGATGATCCTCCTGTTCATCCAAGCTTTCCTCACCAAGGACAGCATTGGCCTTGCTGCAGTGACTTGCCTGGCAGGTGACTTTCTGGTGAGACTTTGCCAGCGGCTCCCTGGAATGGTTGGAAATTACTGCTTCATCATCAGAGGACTCATTGTCCTCTGTGTTACACCGGATAACTTTCTGATATGCCTTGGCTGGTGGCTCCATATCGCCGTCAGTGTCTTTCCAAGCTTTGAAACAGAAGGTGGGATGAAGCTTCTTTTCTGTCGATCATACCAGAAATCCAACAGAGCAGTAGCACTGGCTTTGTCTATCTTGGATGGTTCCACTGCCTTTACGTCTGCCGGCCAGTAGGTGCCTTCAAAGAAATCTGATTGATTCTTGATCAAGTCACCCCAGGGCACCACCGCCTTGACATTCTCTGTTCCCATGCACATCCCTATGCAACTGTCAGATCTGTCAATGTTAGAAACGGGAGATCCACCTACTGTAATGCTGGGTCAAAAACAACCTAATGACATGCTGCTGTTCACTGCGCTTCAAACCCATAGTTTCGGGGAGAATCAGCAACCCATGCCCATCTTCCTCCAAGTCAAGGAGCTTACGCGGCATTCGTTTCTTGGAGGTGACAACCTGTGGAACATCATCATCCTGGACACCTGATCATGCTCATTGTCAGGACAACAATGAGGACTGGAAGCAGGGCATCTCACCAAATTGTTCCCCAGCATATTGCCACCATTCTGGCATGAATATCTCATCCCAATTCCTTGTCTTCATGAAGCTGTTGGCACCGCCAAATTGATCATTGTGGTCATGTCTATGTTCGAATATCAGACCTGTGATGTACAAGGGTGCAAGACAACACTCACGCTCCTAACATCAGTTTGCCTCTGCTGTCCCTCCATGCCGACATCACAAAGACCCTCATCCTGGCCTGTTTGAACATTTCAGTTGTGAAATGCTCTATCATATCAGCGCCTTTAGTTTCGGTGAGATTGGCCTGGACTTTGGGAGGAGCAGCTTCATTGTTCCACTGATCTGCAAGAACATTTGCCTCTTCCTTCTCCTCAGCCGACAGACCAGTGAGGACAGTCTTGGTGGCCTCTGGCCACTTGACAATCATAGGCTCACTCCCAGGCATCTCTCTGGTCTCCTCTAGAATACGAGCCTTGTTCTGCTCAATTAAAACTCGGTGAGCTTTCCATTTCTTGTTGTACTTGATGAGAGGCTTTGGGGCTTTCCTATGACATTGGCTGTACAACCACTCTTTGTATGTCTGTTGTAATAAATAAATAGCCACCCAACAGATATATCATACATTGGTTCATACCTTCTTTCGAGCTTTCAATAAGGCTTTGTCCCAAGTAGGAGCTTGAAGGCAAGCTTCCTTGTGTATAGCCTTCAAAATATGGTTCCGTTGTTTACCTTTTACAGTCCTCCAGTCCTCCAGGTGGGCCTTGAGGACTGCAATTTATGCCTTGATCAGGGGAAGCTTGGTCTGCTGGGGCATGATGGCAGGGGATTCACTCCTGACCATGTTACAATGAAATGGATGGTAGGAGAGTTGAAAATTATCAGTTCCAGTCCCTCACTCGGCTCTTTCAGTGCCTTCATATTATATACATCTAGCTACATGATCCACCTGCATACAGACCTGTATTGCCTCTCCTTGTGCAGCACTGGCTGCTTGTTCTGCAAGTACATATCACTGAGTTATAGGCTTGACATGATCCTATTGAAATTGGGTGGTTTGAGCACTGATCAAAGCAGGATGAATGATATTTCATAGTTCATATTTCGGGATATAGCTAATAGATTGAATCATGATCTACATGAATCATGATGTCAGTTTAATATGTATTGCCTGCCATATGTATGCATAGATGGCCACATGCTATGCATGCATGACTGACTCTGATATCCTATCAATGTGAGATGATGTTCCTGAGGAACAAACCCATCAAATGTCCAGCTAAAGTCTGCAATAATACCTATACTACATATGAGATGTTGGTGTTTGTCCCAATCTAGTAGTCAACACATTCCTAGCTTCAATCATCACTCATCATCAAAATCAAAGCATGGGAGGATCTAAAGTCCAGGAGTGGACACCCACCAGCCATATTTCTGTTGTAGAATGGAAGAAAACATCTCAGAGCAGGAAAGTAAAAGGGAAATGGGTAGAGAGACCCAAGATCCGGAGAATACATTCAGTTACAGCCACCCCTACCAAGTCGCCAATGAAGCAACCATCCCAGGATATGCTATATCATGGAGGAGAGGATTACTTTGGAGACAAGGACCAGCAGAATGACATGCCACTGCAGCTACCCAAGTCCCTGGTGAGCACTTCCAGAGATATCTGGTGTCCTGTCCATCATTCAGCTTGTTTCAAGAGTCAGAACAACTATCTCAGGCAATGGGTTCCAAGGACAAAAGAGTATCTCAATATACTGCTCCAATGGGAAGCTCCTGCTGGCTGGTCATGTATAATTTGTGGGACAGATGGTGTGTACAAGTGTCATGGCTGCTTCGGCAAGCCCCTCTTTTGCACAAATTGCTGCAGGGAGGAACACTGCAGGCTTCCATTTCACTGAATCAGTCAATGGACAGGAGGATTCTTTGAGGACAGCTGCCTGGTCAAGACCGGGCTTGTTATCTCACTTGGGCACAGCGGAAATCCTTGCCCATGCCAGGATTTCGACAGTGATGATACATACAACCTGTTCACCGACACCAAAGATGCCAATGACTTACCAGGGCCAACTGCCGATGCCACTGAGCAGGATGAACAAATGACCGGCAAGTGGACTGGGATCCCTAATGATCTACCCACTGGGGTGCTGTTCATTAAAAATAGCAAGAAACTAGCCACCATAGTTGACAAGTCCAGAATCCACACCCACAAAATCAACTATTGCAGGTGCGCTGATGTGCTGACCACTGATGTTCAACTCTGCCAGATGGGGTTGTTTCCGGCATCCTTCACCCAACCCAAGACTGCCTTCACATTTGACGTCCTAGATGGAAGACAAGCAAGAGGAAATCAACTCCAAATCTGAGCTCCCAAGTTGGCTCTATTCCAGATCCCTGGTCATGGATGGCAACTTCAAAGCGGAGCACCTGTATGCGGCAAATCCCATGGATGAAGTCTCCCTGATGGATGGTTGTGCCTTCATGGTTGGCGATAGCACCTACAAGGTACATCTCGCACAGGCAAAGGATGCCGTTCAACGGTCTGAATGCAACAATCATCGAGCCATAAATCAAGCAAATGCCTCCCGGCACAGGCTAGAAGCAACCAGCATCAGCAGTTGTGCATGTGCCAGGCATGGTTGCTTCGTTCCACATGCAATGGTCGATTTTCAGAAGGGAGAAAGGTATGCACATTTACCTTGCCATTGAGACACTTAGCAAACAAAGACCAGACAGATGAACATGGACTATGCTTTGTGCGAGGCATTGAAACACAATGCTGGCAGCATTCGGCATGCACTGACATTTTATGATGTTGACTGCCAGTATCACAAGTATCTCAGGGATTGCATATCTGACAGCCCATTCCTAGAGCTTGACCAAGCACTTGAGATCATGCTGGGGATAGGTCTTTGGCATGTGCATGGCCACCAAGACAGCTGCTATATAAGATATGCCTCCAGCTTCATCACCGGCGCTGCAAGAATTGACGGTGAGATCATGGAAACATTGTGGGCGCCATTAAATATCATCTCTCCTTCAGTGAGGGGAATGGGGACACCTCACCAGAAGGAATGCCTGGACTATCAAATGAACGATTGCAATTTCATGAAGATGATCAGGATGAGTGGGTGGCTTTTCATGTCTGACAATTACATTCCACTCACCAACAAACTGCAGGCAAGGCCCTTTGCCGAAAATTCAGGCAAGCAGTGAAAGGAGCTGCCAAGAGCACCACCACATTCCAGAAGCTAAATGAGAGTGCTGATGCGGCGAAAGTGATAGAGTGGGAGGAACAGGAAAGATTTGCACAACAATGTCGCACCATTAATCCAAAGGCCATGGACATATATGAGGTCCAACTACGCAGAGGTATGTGGCCATATTTAATAATTTTTATCACTCACTCCCAGCTAGTGCCAACATGAAAGGAACAGGAACTGCAGTTGCTAGAGGCGAATGGTCGGCGTGTTGGCCCGGCACGACTGCAAGGCACGGTGACATGGCTGGCTGAGGGCCTTTCAATTGAGGAAGCACAGCTGACACTTCAGATGGATCTTAGGAGATTGGGGTGGCATCCCACCGAAAGCCAGTGGTTGGATATTGCTCACCAGTGGGAGAGACTCCAGGGAGACATTGATTGGTGGTTGGCACAGGGTCTGAGGTTCCTCAACGACAGGATAGAGGATGGCAACATCCAGGTAATAGAGAACAAACTGTTCATGCTTGAGGAAGACCAAATGGATGAGATGGTGGAAGAATTCAGACTATTCAAGCCAGAAAAGATGGTTCTGCCCATGCCATCCATCCTTGGCCCAGAACGGTGTGCCAAACTTGGTGCCGACAATATGATTCAGCACGAACTGGCACTTTGGGAGGGACAGGCCAATGATGCCCTTCACAACATCAGAGTGCACCTGGCAGACAAAGCTGTTATCTTTCGTACCGCCGTCAGAACAGCGAAGTCCCAAGCCATGTCCACCAGAGCTTGGGTTCAAGTGCATTCGGTGGACAGGGCGGTAAGCATCAATGCAAGCATTTACTCCAAGTGCCAGACACAGCTGGCCAACCTCAGCACCAACAACAAATTCCTGGAAAGATATCGCCCCCTGCTAAAGGAGCATCTCAAGGTTAGCACAGCGGTAGCTGATCCAAACACAAGAGGACAGAGAAACAACACATTGGCCTGGTTCTGGTCAATGGATGTGGAGGGGGATTCTCATAACAGTGACTGGCTGAATGAATGTGAGTTAATTATGCCAGTTGGGTGTGCGGCGCTGACGTTGCACAGTTTACCACGTGCACTGGCTTCATGCCAAGGCATTAAAAGACCGGTGGGAGGAAGAGCACCTCCTAGTGTGGCATGAGATGAATTGGACATGTGATTTTTTCATGCATAAGGCAGAGGAGTGGATACGGCTGGGCGCCCTGACAGAGGACAAGGTTGGACACCTTGCCTATGTGGCGTGGCAGTGCAAAATGTATCAATGTTTGTGTCAGGATGCCATGGATGCATTCAACAAGGCAAGGGATCCTGACAACAGAAGGGAGATGTTGCCTGAGGTAGAATAGCTGTAGAATAGCTACTACTGTGAATGTATGATCTTGTGCTATCCAACGCCATACTGACCACCACTGCACTGACCGCCGCTGTAGTGTCTACTGGCATTGTATTTTTGCAACCTCATTCCTTATACCACCCTACCTTAGGTCTGGTACCGGCCTTGTTTAATTCCATCCCCATTGTCGTTTTGCATTGGGGGCACTAGTACAATTTCAACTACATACTAACTAAATTCATCCTCCCTCTTCAAGTACCTCACCAGCCACTCTGTTGCGGCAATGGCAGCACGTACATCCTGGCCCAATGCAGTCTCCATCCTCAACAATGATGTCATGACCAGCCGCGCCTCAACAACCTTGTTCTCTAACAATTCAACAATATGGTCTCCCTCTTGTTTCACACCGGCATGGATGGCAGCCAACTGCTGGGCGACCGGTGTGGACCTTACATCCACATATGTGGCCGGCGTCACAAGAAACCGGCCCTTTGGCTGCAATGCATGAAATGTCAGATTATGTGAGGATGAGAAGAAACATGACTTACTAATTGGGCAAAGTGAGAATCTACCATTTCCCTGATCTCAGTCATGTTGGGGAGGTTGCCAGTGAACTTGTTGTAGTCAGCGGTGTCAAATGCTTGGGTCCACCAGGCCATAGGATATGTGTTGACCACCTGGCCAGTTACCCATGCACCGGAAGGTGACACTGGCATGCTCATGAATTTATCATAAAACTCATTGTAGTTGAGGAGCTCCATATGGCTCATGCTGAGCATGCCAGTAAAGAACCGGAGGTTTCTGGAAAGGGGTGGACTGATCCCCATGCCTTGGCAAATGTTCACCCAAGGTGAAATAAATGCCTGTTGAGTCAGTGAGCAGTCTATATATGTGAGTGTCCAGCGAAAGAACTTACATCTCCTTCCCACATCAGATACTTTATCACAATGTATTGTACTTTGGATGATGTGACAAGCTTGGTCGTCCCAAGCGTCATCTGGATGGCCAGCAATCAGGATGCAGTGAACTCAAACATATTGGCCACATTGGCGAGACCCATGATCCTTTCAGTGTGTGGGTAATGTGCGGTGGATGAAGAGTGTGACATGGTGAATATGATGATCGATTGTAATCTGAAGTCCCATATATGTTTGATGAAATTGGAGTTTGAACATTTGTGGACGATTTTCTGAACTTGGAAATTGTTTCAGATGCTTGGAGCCATACCTTCTTTTCATAATGTGCAGTGTTACCGTACAGATATACAATGTATAGTAGTTTAAACATTTAAATGATAGCGAGGTTGCCAGACCACAGCATCATCTTTGTCAGCGCAGGCATTAGTGTGCGGCAGTGTCAATGCATCGGCGACACCCTGCCTGGGGTCCAATGCTCATTCCATGTTTTGTGATCCCTCCATAATGTACATAATGTTACCGTTCAGACTTACAATGGCATAGTTTAAATATTTAAATGTTAGCAAGGTTCATACAAAGGTTGCAGGACCAGATGGCAGTGTTATCAATGCCAGTGTCATGCATGGTATGCAGTTCATACCATGACATGTGTGCTATACAAAAGATAAGGAAGGTATAATGAACTGTACTCTACCATATCACCAAGTGATTCTATCATTTTCTATTGATTCATTGGTCTGTTTTTCTGAAAGTCTCATTTCCCATGTCAGACTCGGGAATTTCGATGTTTTTCTATTGTCATGTGATCTTTTCTTCTTCTTGGCTTATTCATCAGATTTTCTCATTAGCTAACTGATCATGTTTGTAATCATGTCATGTGACTGGGAAATAAGGTGATTTGTAAGGATTCAACCTGACTCATCATGCTTTGTCATTGATCTGTCATGCTTTGTAAGACTTGCAACTGTATTTATAATCTTCATAGTAACCAGGATGACTCAGCTCACCAAAAGGCTTGGTTTGTAAGCACAACCTTACCAATCCATGAGATGACTCATACCTTTGATTCATTATGCTTTGTAAGATAACACTGTATTTATAATGTACTTAGTAAACAAGCTGACTCAGCACACCAAATGGTAGGGTTTGTAAGCACATTCTTACCAATCCATGTGATGAATCATGCTTAGTAATCTGACCTCCCAAAAGGTATAAAAGGAGCTCATTTTACACCCATGAAATATAACTTCCCACTTTATCCCTAACACTGAATTAAGAGTGAGCTTAGGTAATACAAGTGCAGGCCCATTGGTTGCCTTGAAGTAAGTCACAGTCACAGTCACAAGCAACTTCCACTCTAAACCTATCCCCATTAACTAAGGGTGAGATTAGGCAAGAAATAGTGAGAGTAACAGGCCATTTGAGTTGCCTGGAAGTAACACAGTCACAGTCGCCAATCACAGTCACAGTCACATTTGTTTATATTTGTTGTATAGTGCCTTACAGGTGTCTATTATATAACACTTCTTTATCATTATCTGAAACTAAGCTTTACATATTTACAAATCCACTCTCTTCCAAGCAGAGAGACATGAACCAGGAGAACACGACAAAGTTGAAACAGACTTTCATAGGTTGAGACACGACCTACTAGGGTGAAACATACCTATCCATTATTTTTCCTATACAAGAGGAAACAGACACATTTGACACAGTTTCTTTCAACAAGAAGGTAACTTGATTACTATTTAACCACCCACAAACATCACATTATCTACCGAGAAATAGAAAATCCGTAGACCATGAACTTGAGGAGCTGGCAACTTTTTGTCTTATCAAAGTGTAGTTGTGATTGTCACTGCATTTTACACTGTTCCATATAAGACCCTCAAGTAACAAGACACCGGTGCTGCATGTCACAGCGTCATCGGTACCAGCACTGCATGTTGTGGCGCCCAGTGATATTGGTCCTACTCCAGGGCCATGCAGCGTCAACTTTGCTGGCTGAGATAATTCTACATGTTCATTGACATTCTGCACCGGTCATGCATCTCAGTTGCTCATTTTGCCATAACAAAGGAAGCTGTTATGTCACTGACAGCTAGTGGATGGACCCACTATTGAACAATGTGATCAATAAGGAATTCTAGATTACATAAGCAGCAACCACAGGTCCAAAAGTTCACGTCACTTGTACTTAAATTCAATCACATCCTCAGCCAAGCACTGCAGCTGGATGCTGCTCACCCCAAGCACATCGCCATTGCATAGGATATGGCAAGGGCTTTGGTAAGTTTTTATCTTTTTAAATTAACATTGCTGGCTGATTTGCTAACATATATGTAGCATTATGTGTTTTCACACCACTCCTTGAAGGCAATGTCTGTGCCACCCATGGTGCTCTCTGCAGGGGCAGAGTTACAAGAGCACCTGGACCCCGGCTTTTCCAAGGTAGTCTCCATGCCAGTCTGGACTAATGTCTGTCCAGACAATCCCTGCTGCAAGAACAGCCCGCTATACCCACTCACTATTGGGTATGGCCAACCAGCAACTCCTGCAACAGATGCCACCAACCCTTCTGCCGCACCTGCCACTGGCCCTTTTGCCAAGGCCAGAGGCAGGCAGAAAGCAGCCCCTGATGAGGAACCTGAAGAAGACTGTGGCCACCGACTGGAGTGTGGCAAGCGTTCCTGTCCCCGTGCCATGAGCACCAGCACCGCTCCCAAGGCCAAGCACACACGCACAAAATCCAAGTCCAAGGCCATCATCACTAGTGATGATGACTTGGAATTGGACAGTGCGGCGGCGGCGGCGCCTCAGTCAACTCCAGCACCAGCAAAGGTGTGTTTCTTTTCTTTTCTTTACCTTTTCTGACCTCCCACCAGCCTCTCAAAGGTGTCCTCAAGAGGACAAGGGAAAGTGTTCCCAACCCTGTCTCAGAGAAGGGACCCAGCTACCTAGAGACAGATGAGCTGGAGGAGGAGCCCATGATTGTTGGTCTGGCACCAAGGATGGGGACTCCATATGTTGAGATCCCGGTGAGTATTTTTTTGTTTTTATTTCTCTTGTCATCGATCTCTGATTTTATTCAGCCTGCCCCAAAGTTTAGTGCCAAGGCTGCCGGTCTGGCCAATGGCCTTTAAGAGGACCTGAAAGCTGACTCTACCTCCCCGGTCTGGTTGCCTGCCTGTGGCGGCTGTGTTCAGCAGCAGCTGATCTGCTGCCAAGGCTACAACGCCAACCAGGAGCCACTGGCAGTGTGTGCCCAGTGCCACTGCACCAAACACAAGTGCGGTGGCAAAGGATCTGCTGCACCTACAAAGAGTAGGAAACCTGCTGCCAGATCTAGGTCAAGGCACAGGGCATCCATGGTGAAAATCACCGTTAATAGTGATGGTAAATTCTTGTTTTCTCTCTTGTCTCTGAAAACTGACTTTTGCAGATGAAGCCAGTTCCACAGGCAATGTGGCCGCCACCACCATCACTGCTGCCACCACTGCCACCACCACTGCCACAGCTACCACCACCGCCATCCCTGCTACTACCGCCGCCATCCCTGCTACTACCGCTGCTGTCCCTGCTACCACCCCCACCCCTGCCACCACTCCCACCGCCATGCATGTTCCTGCGCCAGACAGCCAGACTATTCTGGCACTCAAGGAGGAACTGGTGGTGCTCCAAACAATGGTGGCCAGTTTGGTGGAAAGGGTAGGTACCGATGAGCAGCTGCTCCAGGAGGCCAACCGGTGCCTAGCAGAGCAGGAGGCCAATGCCAAGCTGCTCACCGACCAGGTGGCTGCACTGCAGCAGGCGGTGAACCCCACTGCTGCTGAGTCCCTGGCAGCAGAGCCTCTGCCTGTTGTAATGAGGACAGATGCAGCAGAGACACCAGCTGTTGCCACCACCCAGCCAGAGGATGACCTGCTGACCGCCGCCACTGCCCCACAAGAGGATGAGGTGCTGGCTGCCACCACCGCCCCACCAGTGGATGAAGTGCTTGCACAACAGGATGAGTCACTGGCAGTTGTCACCACCATGAATGTGGATGAGTCTGTGGTGCCGCAAGTCGCCGGTGAGCAGGAGTCGGCTTCAATTGCATCTACTGCACATTAGTGATTTTTGTAGCATGGACTATGTACTTGTATCCCTTGGACTTTACTGCACTTGTATGACTGGACAATTTGTAGTTTGTAGTTGGCCAATACAACCCCTTCTGCACACGAACTGAATGAAAGCAATTGTAGTCACCTTGTATATTATTTTGCGCCAGCACTGGTGATGCTAAATGGATGTGACACATATGATTATCACATCTTGTGCTGGGGACAATTGCCCTGTGGGGTGTTGCAGTATTATTCCAGCAACAGTGCCCAGTGATATTGTATATCATTCTGCGGCAAGGTTCGCTGCCACTTCAGTGGGCGGCATACATTATTTTGATCCTGCCCCAGTGTACACCACCATTATGCTTTCAAGGCGATGCATGTATTGTCAAGAGCATTATTGTGGCATTACAGCAATGTTTAGTGCCTGCTTTGACATTCACAAAACCATGCATGTATGAACTAAGTTTCCAGGGAACAAGGTGTCCGGCCTGTCAGTGGCAAAATTGAATATCATGTGCTGCAAATTTGTGCAGCATGAGTGGCATTACATTTCCTGAAGGATGTTATATTGATGTGAGCATTGTTGGTGAATTCTTCCAGGCAAGCATATTTGGCAGCATCCCAGGATATGCTGGCCAATCCCAATACACCACAACCAGTGCATTCCCGACACCATTTGCCGAGCCTATTTTCTGCTGAACCTGTTTTCTGGGGGTGCAGCCCCCAATGCTGATAACAGCCGCCAGTAGTCATTTGCCGAACCTGTTTTCTGGGGGTGCCCCCAATGCTGATAAAAGCCGCCAATAGTCATTTACCAAACCTATTTTCTGCCAAACCTGTTTTCTAGGGGTGCAGCCCCCAATGCTGATGCAAGCCGCCGGTAGTCATTCCTGATATTCACCCATCCAGCCCGTGTCCTTGTAAATACTTGCTGGGGAGACAATGTCCTGTCCCCGACCCATTTTTCAGCATCCATTTTCTGGCATCCACTCGCCGATCCAACCATAGGCCCACCCGAGATTGGTGAAACATTACTTTGGTGGGCCCACCCTTCAATTCAGTCAATAATTAATCCTCACACTCATGGGCCCACCCATGGACTTGGGGTGACATTCTAATGTGGGCCCACGGTGGGTTGGCCTGATACTTAGGGTGCATTGTCACTGTGGGTTGTCCTATAGTATAGGGTGAAGTCACTGAAGGGGCTCATACAAAAGGGTAAAGGGTAAACGGGAACAATACCGGAGAGCCAGTAACCAGTTAAAGGGAAGTCCACAAGGTTTGCCACAGTGGCAGTGACCTCTGATAGCACATTGTGCTTGGATTCAGGCATAGCTGGTACACGTGGTGTAGAAGATAGGGGAAAAATGAATAGGGGCTATGTTAACTGTAACAGTGAAGAAAGAAATGTTTTGCATGCTGCTTTTCTTTCAGCAATGGAAGAGTCCACCTGATACACAGAGTGGAGAGAGGTGTATGACATGGGTTGTCCTTTCCGTCGGCTTACAGACCTGTTGTGCTTCCTGTTTAAGTTACGAGGTAGACAGGGGGTTGGAATTCTGAAAGTCCAGGGGTCAACAGGTCCAGTAGTAAGAAGTCCAGGCAGAGTTTCTATTACTAGGGTCAGAACAGAGGACCGGAGAAGCGGGGTGGAGATCAGGAGATCAAATGACCAGAGATACTAGAAGATAAAATCTCAGTCTATTGATTAGAACTCAGGTAAGTAATATGTACCTAGAAGATAAACTATAGTACTTGTTAGTACTGGTAATAATAGTAAGAAAACATTAGACTTACATCTCAGTCCATTTATTAGAACTGAGATGTCTAACTACTTCCTATGAGTATATATATGTCTAACTAGCTAATTTCCGAAGCTGATTGATAAGTACAGTATGTTACAAAGACATTGGTAAAAACATTGGTAAGTGATCTTCATAAAACTCCAGAGTAGTTTCTGCTCTGGGCATTGCCACAATGTGGCTGTGCCGGTCCGGACTTACTAATCTCTGGTTTCCAGATCTCCATGGCTGTACTGGTCCGGACTTACTAATCTCTGGTTTCCAGATCTCCATGGCTGTACTGGTCCAGACTTACTAATATCTGGTGTCTGGTACATCTATAGCCAGTTGGAGATGGTGGACTTGTTGCTGGACATTGTGGAGGTGGCGGACTTCCATCCAGACATGCTCCTATACCTCTGGACTTGGTGCCGGAGATGTCAGACTCCAACACTTCCAGGTCAACGTCTGGACTTCTAATGAGCGTGATATCTGGGTGGGCGAACATCTCAAATGGGCTGAAACCCACCCTGGGATTGGATTGCCTGAAACAGATGAACCACAAAATTGATAAACCCCATAATGTTCTCCTTCTCAATCTGAATTCTGCTTGAGCTCAGTGAATAAGGGATGTCCCCATATGCCTATATGGGGACTTCAAATAAGTGTTTTGCTGATGATGAATGGTTTCTGCTACAGCATTGTCATGAGTGAATGAAAGCAATAACAAAGATGGAACATAGAATGTGTCATCTTGAGTCCAGTGGTGACTCATAGGAAATAGACAAATATGTTAAGAATGCAGTGGGAGCCAATACATTATTTCATCATAACGGCGCTTGACCACACCAGTCGGCCCAGTCCCCAACTCCTGTTTGAATGATCTGGAACCATTGCACTAGACTATTGGCTTTCCATGATCTTGCAGCTTCCTACTGATTTACATACTGAGCCTATTCATCAATGAACCAGTGAGTTCTTGGTAGCCATTATGTAGATTCTGGTGCTTTTACATTGCATTATATTGCATTATATGACTTTATATCATCATGTGCCAGACTTCTTTTCAGCACATTACAATTAGTGATGTTCCAGGCCCAGCTTCAAGCCCCAGGCCAGCCAAAGCCAGGACCTGATTGAGCCAGGCCAAGCCAAGGCCCAGGTGACGGCCTGACCAGGGCTTTGGCCTAGGCTTCAGTTTTGCAAAGCCTAAGCCACCAGCCCAAGCTGCAGCTTAGAATTATGTAAGTACTGTGCAGGAGCCTCATTGTCGAATCTTATTTTGGTCATTTTCTTGCTTCTGTTTAGTTCTCGCTTCTTAGTCCATCATACTGTAGTGTATGTCAGAATGATGCAGTGAGTTGCCATTGTCGTCTTCTTTCAAAGCTCTCGCTAATACTCACCCCGGTGATGGAAAAACAGACATCACCCACCATATCATATTGCACTGTTTTCTGTTCGATACAACATGACCTTCTCTTCCAAGAGCCTGGACCGTCATCCCTCATGGAGTTAGAGGAACTTGACGATGCTGAATTGGAAGCTGGGAGTGACTCCAAGACTGCAGGTGATGATGGTGATGATGAGGATAGTTGGGATATCATGCTCGATGATGCGGAAGACAATGCTGATGACGAAGCTGATGATGAGGTGTCTGACTTTGAGATGGACGACTAGGTCTGCTCCATGTTGCTTGTTCCGTAATTCTATTGCACTACAATATATAATGTCGCACTGATAGCAAAAGAGCCCGTGGCTTTGTTTGGCTCAAGCCATGGCTTTAGGCCAGCTTCGGCTCATGGCCTTGGCTTGAAATATGGTGAGTCAGAGCCCCCTCAGGCCAAGCCTAAGCCAGGGGCTTCAGGCCAAAGCCAGGGCCGAAACATCACTAATTACAATATATTGCTTTCGACCAAGCAATGTAATTGGTTCACCAGTTCTCTGATGTTAACATTGATCATTGCATACTATAGAAATATCCGACAAAGGCCAGAGTTCGCTGCAGTGTTTTTTTCTTCGTGTTGTGGTTGAGTACTGAGTAGCAAAATGCAAAAACAGGACACTGTGGCTAGTAAATGCCATGAACTTCAGTGCATAATGCACTGAATGCTGTTTCTTCAGTGGATTTGACCACTGAACTTCAGTTGCCCTGGAAATTCAGTGCATCTTCGCAACCACTGAATTTCAGTTGAAGCGGTTTTGACACGCTGTATTTCAGTGCATGTCAACCAATTTTCAGTGCATTTTAATTTTATTACTGAATATCATGCATGGTTGGATGGCCACCCATAACAATGCAAAAATGATCAATAAGTTAGGGATACTAGTCAAAAATCCTCTGAGCTGCCATCAGACACAATATCTTCATCTGAGCTGGCCACTGCAGCATCTTGGTTGTCGAAGACTGCATTTACTAAGCTCGTACTGCGATCAATTATTCCCCATCTCCTCCTTGTTTCTACATGTCCCACAGTAGCTTTGACATTACAAATATTAGTGATAACAGGCTGTGCATATGCCCTGAATTCAACAACGTCCTTTGACGCATCAGCTCCACATGTCTGGCAGGGAGTAACCAGTGCAAGGACACAAGAGGTGTTACAAAGCTCACCCCAGATTGTGTCAGGTCCAAGGTCGCAAACTAGGATCTGATCTAATCGGCCATAAGAAATGATGGTGTGTCCACCATCGTAAGTAACCTCATGCTGAGTTAGGTCAGTATGTTGTCACAACCATATGGTACTGATTGCATGCACATGAATGTAACTATTGTTTCTGTATGTTTCCATGCTACAAGTTGCTTTCTTTAGAGTGAGTGATGTCCGGATGGTATTGCCACCAATAATTCGCATCTTTCCCCAGATTTGCATATTCTTCGGCAGTAATGCAGTGACTTGACTCCAGCCATGTCTATTCTGCAGGATAGCAGAAAAATAGATACTGATTCGCCTTCGTGTGTCTGCATCTGGTGTGTGAGTGAGACAACGAGGTGCTCAGAGCACCTGATCAGGATCTAGTAGATGCAGTATATTCAGTATCACCTCCACAATCAAATTGAAAACCTTGCACAAACATCTGTCAATCACTACTTCATTCCTTTGAAGTCCAGGAGCTCTCCAATAACTCATTGTGTCAAGCTCCAAACTGGCAGAAGCGCTCCATGACAAAAGTCCAGTGAACCCAGATGGGACCAGAGTTCTTGATGTCATTGGCCACATGGAGCAAGCCATGAATAGGCAGCGTGCATGTGGGAAGGCGGTCTTCTTCATACTGATAATAGTACCTGACATCAAAGTACAGGTCAGCACATCGTAACTTGGCAGTTACATGTACTCACTCTTCATACTCCTGGACCCACTGCGCAAACCCTTCTTCCAATTCATCAACCTCGTCTGTTGTCAACTTGAGCTTGATGGTACTTTTCATCAGCTTAACAAGCTGGCACATATGTACATAGTACTTGTCATCTGGAAAGTGATCTTTCAACAAGATGGGTGCCAAGTAAATGAACCAAAAGCCCCATGATTCAGCTGTAAAACCGGAGCAGTTCTCAGCAATATTTCCAAGAACACGGACAAAGGACGCAGGGATTGTTTTGATTGCATTAACAGTTTCTTGACCAATTTCCTCCCAGATATGAGGTGCAAGCTCGTAGTTCCCTGTCCCTTCATCTAGACCTTTGAAGTGCCCTGTCCAGAGCTTGATGAGGCCAGGAACCATGTTCTCGAGGAGAAGGTGCATCCATTCCCAAGGAGCACATATTGCATAGTTCAAGGAACCAACACGGCATAGTGCAGGTGGGCCTTGTATGCCATAGAACTTCATGATATCATTTTTCTCCCTCTGTGATCTAGCTGAGTCAATTTTCTCTACAATGGAGATAAAATGATGGTGGGTGCGCATCTGTAGTTCACGTGGATCTGCAGACAGTTGAGTTTGATGATCACATTGTGGCATTGTCAGTGGTGTATAGTAGACCTTGCCTCTGGCAGTGATATTTCGAACACCCTTGATTTTACATGACCGACATGGGCAGTAGCCGTTGTGGCCTTTCATGTCAAACAATTTTTCAATTTGCAACGATGTCGCCGTTCTTGAAAATCAGAAATGCATAGAGGTAGAAGTTAGACAAATCTGAAGAATCAAATGTTTTGACACCCATCGCAAGATCTGCGAGCTCGTCATCCAAAGGAGCAATAAACGAAGCTATGTCCTTGGGCTGAGTGGGGCCTGGTATGATACCAATGCAAATGATATTCTTGAGGTGGGTTTGTGACTGTGGTGGTAGATTGAGATTCTGCAGGATAATCAGAGTAGCAGATGGCCCACTATGCCTCCAATCGAACAGCAGGAACCCATCTGCAGTGAGGGATAAAGCAATATCATGCTTTCTAGAGAAGTATGTATGGTCTTGCTCCACACCATCCACAACAACACACTTCTGAAGGAGTGTGCAGTACCACTGACTATCAAAGACATCACGTATCCAGCCAGGTTCATGCTCATAGCCTTGGTGATAAGACAGGCAACCAATAGTGGATGGGCTCTGAAACAGTGCCTGAAGATGAGGGAGAAGGGGGATATAGGAGAATATGTGCCGTGGTTGTCCATTTGATGTGTGCTGTGGCTCATCACAGAAAGGACAATCATCAAGGTCTGCATAGTTGTTGGTGTAGGTGATGCATGAGTTGATACAGCAATGATAGTTGATAGGTTGGATACCAGATAGGATTGCGACTCAATGTAAAATGACCCATTCTGAATCAATGGTCATTTTGTGGTGAAATGAACTGTGCATGTGGTTGAAAACACATTGAGGCATGTTGCAGGTGATCTTTAATTGAAAGGCCCTGATATTATCCTTGTCTTCCTCGGTGAGAAGCAAATTCCCTATTGATATCAAAGACTCAAAGAATGGACAGTGACATGTTGAACAGCAACATACAATGTTGATACAAATTTATTTCCCACTCAGGAACACGCCAGTCTCGCAGCCATTGGAGCATCTCCTCTAATGTGTGCTGAACGAGAGGGTCATTATCCCCTTCATCAAATACAAAATCTTCACTGTCCTCAGTGGCACCATCAGATAACTCAGGATCCAGTGGGATGTCTTCGTCGCCTTCTGAATCTGCTAACCTCAAATCCTCCTCATCACTTGCATCCTGCGAAAGTCCATCAGCAACCATAAGATCATCTGCTGGCGCTATGAACATGCTGCTGACTTGGGCATCTTCATCTTCATCTGAATGTTCATCAGAGTCATCCATATCTGAGTCGCTACCCATGTCAGATGGCAGTATATCATCAGGGTCAATACAAGCATAATGTTTCCGTTGTGTCTCTCATTTGAGAAATTTGTAGCATCCAGGGTGCCTGCAGTGTTTCAACACCTCCTGGTCAGAGTTATTAGCCATGGAGTGCAGGGAAAGGCCTGGGGGTAGGTATATCGTGCACACCATGACAGCCAAGTGTATATCTATCTATGGTAGTAGCATGGGCTGCAGTTATGACTCATGTGCGATTCTCGTCTTCCATTTGAGATCCTTGCATGCACACACATGCACTCACATGATCATCAGATATGGCTGCAAGCAGGGATCATGGTAGGGTGGAATATTTGATACCAACTGATTGTGAATCCCGCTTTCAGATCAAAGAGAGTGACAAGGTTATATTTTCCAGTCTGTAATACAGCGGTACATCATGAGTATAAGGAGTCAGATGTGGTTGGGACAACTGGCATTGATTGATGCAGTGGCCTGCTTGAGGTCATCAATCTCAGTATTCATGTCTGCTAGCGGTTAAGCTCTGAGACACACGTTCTCCTTCAGTAGAGATAGAACTTCGGTAGCTACACCCCAGAATCTTTGGTAGCCTGTGGCTCTAAAACTGAAAGTTTGCTATTGCCAGTGGAGATGACGCAATATCTATGCTGAGTGAGAAGGACGCAAATGTTGACTAGAATGTGATCAACAACAGGAATGTGAAAATATTGTTTGCACTTATGGAACACTAGCAATGCTGTAGCTTGATACCCGTTTGAATTGAGGTAGTGCATGTGCATGCTATGATGAAAAGTATAAGACAGTGGGGATCAATATTTGTCTTTGCGATTACTGGACTTTGCCAGCTGATTTTGAAAAGTCACGTGATGTTTGAAACTCAAATTTCAACCTTGTTCTTTCTGTTTCTCCAGCCAGTACCACTGGGCACTTGCTCAAACCAGTCGCCGATACGTGCACATTGTGTGGCTCCCCTCAGCGGGACAATTTCAGGTGCTTAGGCCCTGATCCACGACCAGCCGCCGTTAACTTGCGCTTCTCAGTCCCTGAGCACCAAAGGGCACCCAGGGAAAACTCTTTTTTTTTGTTTTATTGATTCTGACTGCTGTGGGTGAGGGCCCTGCTATGGCTGGAGGTCTCCATGCGGGCTCGATGACCCTATAGCAGTCAATGTACTCATTTTATATTTTATTCTAGCTTTGTTCTTGCCTTTGGCGTTCTCACTGTAGGGCGCTGGCACCTTGCAGGTGCTTTCTAACCCTAACCCATCTCGTTGAATCGGTAAGTTTCATCCAGTCTCTCCTCCTACCATGAGGCTGGTATGGCCCGTTTTGCCCCAAGCTGAATGGTGGAGCACCATGCTCTGGTTCTCACACTAACGCACTTGACCCAGGCCACATTGGACCCGTTGTGTCCAACCTTTGCCAGCAATGCGTTCATGATCTCAAGCTCCGAGCAAACGCCCATAACGCCCAGCACCAGACACTCTTTGGTGCTTGTCAATTGTCTTTCAGATCACCCTGCCAGATCTCGTCGAAATCCTTCTCAGTTTTATCAACGCATCTGACGACACGAACTTGAAGACTCGAGGAGATGCTGGAAATCACCCATCAAAGTCCTATCATCCGATGAATAAGTACTGCTGCATGCCACATCACCTGCATCTATTTTGACGCCCACAGCCATCTCCTCGTGCCTCTTTCATCCTACATATCTCATTCAGCTTCAATCTTGTTGATGCTCTCAAGCTCCGAGCAAACACCTATGAAGTCTCCAGTTGTTTCCCTGACAGCCGGTGTCGTGAACATTCTGGCTGCAGCCTTGCAGCGACTGTTTTGACGTAGTTTGACTTACCCTTACATTCCTTAGGTTATGTTCGCATTTTTACTGCTTACATAATCATCTCTCTCTTACCTGGACTTTATACCTGTCTTTACCTGGTGGTTTCTGGTTTCCAGTTCTCGGTTGCTCCCCATTAGTTTGGGTTATTTAGTAGCATCCCCTGTTGTAGCTTCGTAGTTGTAGCTTCTTCAGCTCACTTCTTAGCTCCTGGAACACATTTCTCTGTTTGGTCTGGCAGTGACTTTGTCCCCCTCATTCTTTTCCTCTCTACCTCTTGAGCCAGAGCCTGGTCAGAAACCCTTTAGGGTCGAACATGTCTACTCCTTAGACGTAGCAGCTAGACATAGCACTGACCCAACATATCTGCAAGCCTACTGCAGAGTTGTTACCCACACCGGTCTTGATTTGGGGCGAGTGCCCTTGGTTGTCCATGTAGGTATGTACATGACCAATGTACCTTGATTTCTCTGCTGACATATTTGCAGGGTGCATCAACAGGTGTAGGACTTGGAAATGCATTTGGCGTCACCCAACTGGCCAAGACCCAAGACCCCCGCACCTTCTCACATGCTGTACGAGTACCTCTGCGTCTTCTCGAGGGACTTTGATAAACGCATTGCTGCAAAATTGAGGGTTCAGAGTGGGTGTAGGGTGTCACAGGCTGAAGCTCAGTGCCGGTGGCCAGGAATGAGGTGAAGGGGGGAGCAGTGGATTTCAAAACCTACCTTGCTCTTCATCATTTACCTTGTCTGGCCCATCCTTTGTGTCTTTACGTATACCATCTTACAACTCGTTCTTGTATGTTTCCTGCCAACTCCTGGTGGATAACAAGCTGATGATGAGCGGAATGCATAGTCTCAGTGCATAGACGTGTCAAAAACCTTCTGCGCTGCCTACGACAGTGCCTGAAAAGAGATAACTAGTGGATGTTGACCAAATATTATAGGTATTACATAATTCTACAGAAATGGTCATGGACGCGTCCAACCCCTTTTGCTCATTGCAGTCATGGTCTCCAAATCATCCAAAAAGATTTCAAAGGGTAAATCCACGCAGATCTCCAGTCCTGTTACACGTGTAGATGCAACTTCCAAACGGGCAACTATCAGGCCTCGTGGTAAGTGATTCTGTCTATGTGATTCACAGAGTCATGTCAATACTCAGGCACTACTGTAGCTGTGGATCACCACAGGCATACACTCCCACCTCGACCTTCTGGAAAGTGCCTCATTCCAAAGCCATGGGGTGCAGCTGGCAAGGTTTCCACTGGTGGATACAGTCTCCAAGATGCAATGGGGCTGAAAGGTGACAAGGGACGCTACAATGGCTATATGGTGGATATATGCACTTCAATTTAGAACCCTTGACTTGCTAATCATATATTCTAGCGTGAAATTCGCATTATTGCAAACTCAACGTTGGAATGGAAGAAGACCTTTTGGCAACAACCCCCATCACTTATCAATGAAGTTGTACTAGAGGTGAGTGCTCTGATGTTCATAGATTAGATATTTGCTCACTCAGATCCAAAGGTCCAGATCAAATTTCCATTCTTTCAGCAGTTCGCAGATGGATGGCCGATCTGTGATGTCCTCAAATGTATGCTTCTCAATCAGAAGCACAATGCTAAATACAGACTTGATATGTCATGGAATGAGGTATGTCTTTTCATCGTGACAAGCTGCGGTATTGTACTACTGACATTACTGGACTACCACAACAAGGAAGGTAATGAGCCCAATGAGCAGGACGACTCGGATGTCCAGCCTGAGAGTGAAGAGGAAGTCAACCACACACCAGCACCAGCAAAGAAGACTGCCAAGAAGACCACTTACAAGAAAACTGCTAATATTATGGTAAGTCCTTAACGTGTCTTTGAGGATGCTGGACTTGCCTGACAGAAATAAGCCTGACAAGCGGGACAACTTGGACATCCAACCTGAGAGTGAAGAAGTCAACCACACCCTGGCACCAGCGAAGAAGACTGCCAAGAAGACCACCCACAAGAAAACGGCTGACATTATGGTAAGGCTGCTTAATATATTAGACATCGCTGATGCATGCTGTTACAATAGCCCCATCATTTTCTCACAGACACTACCTCCATCACCACATGTTTACCTTCTTGATCGCTGTCTTACTTCTTGATCCCCATCTTACTTCTTGATCCCCGTCTATCTTCTCTTTCCCAACATTACTGCAGAAGCTGCGCTTCTTATCTCTTGACATCATTCCCCTTTGCCCTACATTCCATTTGTAGTAGTATTACATTGTTCTCCCTTGGTCCGTGCACTTCTTCTGATACATATATAAACACTACCTTGTACAGTTGTATTCCTTAACTTAATCTACTTGGTTCTCACCGATACCTGATCTCCTGAAGGAGCCTATACGCTTGAACTCTAGCTTCTGAGGAAGGCTAGCCATTAAAACAATTAGACGTGTCTCAGTTCTATCCTTGACAGTCTAGAAACTCTACACATGACCTCCTTTCTTGGAGCGTAGAGAAGAACTACCCAAGTTCGTAACACATGCCATGTTCCAGAAAAAGAAGGCCATTCTGAAGGTACCAATCGCCAATCCGAAGTCAAAAGGGTCTAAGGCACGTTCCCACCATTTACAACAGTTTTGTTTGTTTTTACACTACAGTAGACTGCAACAACAATGAAGTCTTCTAGTGAAAAGGGTGCTACTACTACAACGTCCAAGTCCTCCAGTACAAAGGCTGCTTCAAGCCTACCAGCAAAGGAGCCTCCAAAGGGCAATAAGGTGAGTTTGTTCATGTTACGAGGATACATTCTGATTGAACACTATGTATCACAGAACATGAATAGCAATTTGGATGATGAGTTTGAAGAGTTGATATTGGCGGAGGTCCAGCACATGGGAATCAAGGAATCAGATAACATACCTGCCAAACTCAAGCGCAAACACGTCATGATGGTGGTCTGGTGGATTTTTCTCTATTGTCAGACAATCTCTTCACTAATGATCATGATGCAGGAATCTGAAGATGAGCCTGATATCACTGAACAGCAGCCAATCCCACCATCAGCACAAAATGATGGAAATGTGGACATCAGCATAAGAATTCTCATATGATCTCATTGCTGGTTGATGGTGATAAATGGTACAGGATCGTGCTACTGGACTATTCAAATGCCCAAGAGATGGGTGCTTCGAAAATCTCCCCACCAATATCAGTTCTTTGCTTGCGGAGTTGCTCGATGTGCGCCAGGTTCATCTCACTGCTGAGGGCCCATTTTCAGTATCCGTCACTCACAAGGAGCTTGAGATCTGCCTGGAAATCACAAAGTGTCGCCGGGGTGAAGTGCTTCTTCAATGAGCACTAACATTTGGATGGCCCACAGTTATTGACTTCAAGTCGATCCCACCCCGCATGAAAGTGCTTGAAGGTGAAGTCCAGCGCCTTCTGACATCCAGTGACGCCAAGGAGAGTTGCTATGTCTTTAATCTCTTTTCTGGCAACCTCATCGCTGAGAAGAAGTTTGGAATGAATCGTAAACAAGTCCTTGATTCATTCTCAAAGCACAAGAACTTCAAGATGACTGTGCCTCAACTACTACTCAATGTTGCTCGACCTGGCTAGTAAGTACTCACTAATCATGAAATGATTTGTCAGGTTGAACTTTTCTACACATAACTAGCTATGGGCCAAAAGGTTACGCCATGATTCAGGTGTGCATTCAGCATTTAGTCAATCCAACAACTACTCCCACCACTGCTTTTCAACTGTTGACTCTTCAACAGTATACCCACTTTATCCTCATTCCATTCATAGCGCTTCGGTTGATTATGGAAGATCTCAAGTCAGAGGATGAGATGGACACCTACAAGTACATGACTGGGAGTGGAGATGTTGGCAACATGTTGCAAGGACTTGATGACTGAGGCCACGATCACAATATTGATGATATCATCATGGCAGTTGTATACAAGCGACCGGTGGCCCATCATCCAATCACCAAGGTATGCATCTATTTGTCTCATCTGAATGTAAGCACTTGAGTCTTCCTTGTGTAGAAGGCCCTCCACACACCAGTTCAGCCCACACCCGGACCTTCGAAGTTTGCAGGTTGTCATGACACTGCCACACTTCCTCCTGCTAAGTGGACTCGAAGATCTACAAAGGTGGGGTCATTTGTGTGACTGACTGCAAAACTGATGCAAAAATGACTAGAAGACTTGAACCGCACGCGAACATCACTGACCAATGTCTCATGTTTGTAAGACCTTGTGCTTCCTGGCTCATTTCTGCATGGTTCTTGTTACATACTGACTTTGACGTGGTCATCTTTATTTGCAGTTGCCATGTACTAATTAAGTTCATTCTGAGCGCCATCACCTGGACTTACCACTGTCACAAACATCGGACCACATTCGAACGTTCCCCTTCCAATTACCTAATACTATGGACTCGGTGACTTCTTCACAGCAGGACACACAACTATTGGCTCATACCCTCCATTATAGATCAGTTATATTGTGCACCAGTCATGTATAGTAATGCTCGCATTCATGTAATTTGGACCCAGACTGGGTGCACAGCTGGAATCCACTGAATTGCCTGAATCCACTGAATTTCCAAGCCTGTTAGATTCAGTGGTTACACTTTTCGATGCACTGAATTAACGTCACAGTTTCAGTGCATTTTATCCACTGAAATTACATAGCGGGCACATGCCGGATCAGTGGATTTTCAGTATATAGAATATCAGTGCATAATCCACTGGATTTATATAAGTCTAGAGTCCACTGAAATCATATAACCCATCCTTTCTACAGTGAGGAAGGTTGATTCTCTGCCAGATCAATATTCAATTCTGGCCGTGAGTGAATGATCATCCCAAGATCTTAATGTTCCCGCACCGAGGCCTGGGATCAGGGAATTGAAAATATTGATTCATTACTATAGGACCGCGCCGTGTGTACCCGGGCGAAGAAGCGCTCTGGGCAAGCAGCGGGGATACTGATGGAAGACCAGAAGACCAGAATATGAATTTCAGGGGTACTTACAAGATCAGATCCAGACTGAGCAGATGGCAGAGTCTTGGAGTGCATTAATTGATTGGAAATGCCAGCAGGAGCCTGAAGAAGAATGCAACCGCTAGGTAAGTACATCAAATCAACCTATGTAAGGCTTGAACAATGAACACGCTAATGAAAACAGATAGAATGTGAGTAGAGAAAAGCTTGAGAGCGCCACACGACATGACAAAGAAGGAGAAAAGATCTGCAGGAGCTCAATCTTTGGAGCTTGAAGGTTTGAAACAACTTTGAAGTGCTAGCCTTAGTACTCGTACTGTATATACAGCGACCGGGCGGGTCCATACCAGCAGGGAAGGGTGTTTTGGCACTGGGCAGGGCACTGGGCTGGAGCAAGCACTTCATTGAACAGTTCCCCACAGCCACGCCTAAGCTATTGTAGCTATAGTTATGGCGTATACGGTATACTGCTACCTATTCAACTTGTGATCAACCTACCGTGGCTCAAGCTTCAAGTTTCAACATAGTGACTGCTGCTGGTGACTGTCCTTCAAGTTCAAATTAGCAGTGTTGTTTTTAACCCGGGTTATAACTGAATAGGTTATAACTGGTACATCCTGCCTTGAATTAACTGCAAAATAACTGGGGTTAATGGGGTTAAATAACAGTTAATTTCTACCAGGTACTAGCTACTCTTAGTCATTGATAACAATTGAGCTTGATGTACTGCTTCCCATGTCCAATGACTCCCCCGGTGCATTCCTACCAGTGTGCGACTCTTCATCTTCAGGCAGGTGTGACATTAGCTCATATAATAAAGCCTCACTCTCCATGTTTTTCACACCCTGGAACCAAAACTCGTCCCATCCAACCTCAACAGACCAATTGAACATGTCCCGGATGTGAAACATCCTCTTCTGACCGAAGAAGCAGCGAATTTGTCGTGGTCTGCTACCTTCTGCAGGGTGTGAGATGTCCTCCTCAACTTCAATTACTTCTCCTAACCCAGTCGTGTAATTGTCATTGTCGTCGTCATTGGCATCTTGCCACAACTGCAGCGCAACAGCCAAAAATGAGGATGCTGAAGGGCCGTTTCTCTTGGGTCCATTCACTGCAACACAATCGCTGTTGCCATCATCTACGTCGGACTCATCAGTGAGCAGTGTGTTGATGTCAGCATTCATGACGAGTTCCTGATCTTCCATACAGCTGCCGGTAGGATCATGGTCAGTGACTGTTTCAGGGTTGCCGAATTGGTGTTTGAGGCGGCGCGGGGCTGTGCCATCAATGGCATGTTGTCGATGGAGCTCCATCTTGAGAAATGATATGTCGCGGTTCTTCTGCACACCTAAGCAAGTCCATCTTTTTGATTTTGTGTTGCCCATTCAAGAAAACAGGCGCTCAACTGATGCGGAGTTTGGGACAAAGCTCAAAACAAGTTGTGCAAGCTGCACAAGTGGATTTTCTGAGTCAAGCAAGCCCCAGATGCAGAGAGGATCACAAGTTCCATCCTAAAATGATGGATCCAGCAATCGAAAGTTCCACGAGTCCTAAAAACTCACCTCATCTTTCAGTGAGTCTTTTAGTTCCTGTATTGGCCATGCAGCTGGTGCGAATATTCCAGTGCGGCGTTGATATTTGTAGATTTGGCCAATAAGACCTGCTGGTGTATCACTGGTGTTGAGCTTGAAAACGCGAAGATATAGCCATTGGGCAATCCCCATAAGGACACCAGGTGGGAGGACACGACCATTGATGAGGTTGGCATTGATCAGTGGGTTCAGGAACAGAGCCATAATGAACAGGTCTTGGTCTGCACGTTCCCATCTCTTCTCGATACTGTTGATGATAGATGTCACAGGATGTGACTCGTCTTCGTCTTCCGTAAGTGGAAGGCTGCGGTCCATGATGCGAAGATTTACATAGGTGCGGTAGAGTTTGCCAAGGAGGAGTACAACCTGGTCACAGCGTGTATTTGAGCATTGCGAGACATTGACGGCAATGGCAAGTGGCTCAATATGAGTCTTAAGTCTAACAAGCTGTTTCCAGAATGTGTCATTTGAAACACGGTCAAGAACTTTGCGAGCCTTGTCTTTTGCTCGACGAGCCTTCCCTGCAGCTACCAATAATTTGTCCTCATGTTTCATCACCATCACTTTCATTGCCTTTGAAACCTCGAGAAGTCGAGATAGTGAACAGAAGTGTGACATCCAGTGAGTGACAACAGGCAGGATAAGTGCGAGGATTTTGTGAAACATTGACATTTGCTCCCCATTCAGCAGCCCCAGTGCAAACAAGTGATTGTTGAACCACTTGATAATTTCATTGGCATTGTCGACGACAGTGCTGATATCTCCATTGGCCTTATAATAGTCACCCAAAATGAGATTTATCTTGATTGAACATTAAATGTAGTTCACGCCAGAATATAAATGAAATGTACCTGATGACTCCAGCAGTCCATAACAAGCATCCATGGGTATTTTTGTAGGAAGAGGAGATGACCTCACTTCTCATCTCCACCAGCATCTCCGCAAGCACCAATCATGGTCAGAAGCAGAACATCCTTGATGTAATGATACTCTTCCTCCATAAGCTCAAATACTAGTTGACCAGTCTTTTTTTTCGCCGATGTATCATGAACATGTAGAACATATGTCTGCCAGCTGACCATCAGCATATATACTTAGCCCTGAATTTAAATTTTACTTACCCGACGTTCGACGGTATGGGTAAAGGCAATCTGATGGATTTTTGCCAAATCCCTCCAACCATCACCCAACAGAACTGAATATGCACCCTGACAGAGGGTGTGCTTGATTTCTCCCTTGACCCTGGTGACTTCTGCATGAAGGATCTTGCCTGACAAAGCATGCCTTGTTGGAATCGTAGCTCCAGGAATATAATCATGAAAGAGTTTTTGAACTTCAGGATCAGCGATTGAATTAAAGGACCAGCCTGCGGAGACACATGCTCAGAGCAATTGCTGGGAGAAAGCTTCCTGCTTGCTTGGACCAAATGGAACAACTTTTGCCACAATTACGTTGAACCTCTGTTGCTTCCGTGGAACAATAGCTCTTCCTTCCATTATCGTGACGTTGCCACTGTGACTGGCAGATGTGCCAAGTCCGAGTTGTGGTTTGGTGGAAGGTCCCTCATCATCCTCGTCATTGGCCTGCCGCTTCTTTCCACATTTAAGCATTTCAGCATCACTCTTGACATTTCCAGGGACATATTGACAACCCAGCAGATGGTTTGCCATTATTTCAACCTTTCCGGCAATATGAGGGACATTGTCGCAGGCTGTTTGAGTACGTTTTACATAAATGATTTATGTAACACATCAATTGGCAACAACTCACCTTCCTGAGTCAAAATCGTGCGAGTTCGGACAGCCTGCAATATTCCATGTGCGACGGCCTGCTGATCAGCATTCCCAATTTCCTTAGCCTTCACTGTGACACAGTATTTACAGCGTGCTTGCCAGTGCACTTTATCAACCTTTGTAGGTCCCTGATGGAAATGTTCCCATAGCCAGGACTTCTCCCTTGCCATTGGAGAAGCTTTGGAAGGCAAAGATTGATCAACGATAATAATTAAAAAGTTTGCCAACCCCCCATTTAATCCATTTAACTCCTGGTACATTAACCCTACTAACCCTCCCAAAATCACAGATCCATTTAACTAACCTCTTAACCGGTTATAACCGGGTTAAGTTATAACCCTTTTAACGGGTTAGTGACAACACTGCAAATTAGAGTCATAATTTAGAGTTTGATGTAGCAGTGGCACTGTGGCAGTGCAGCAGAGTACTTGCAGCATACACAGCGCTGCAGCAGGCAGTGGCAGACTGGCGCCTGTTGTTTTGTTTTCATACAACTAAGTCTATTTCATCGCCATCCAGCGAACGTTTCCGTCCAATCGAAACACTTATTCATTCGATCTCAAGCAGCTCTTACACCTTGCAAGCGGTCAGATAAATCATAACCATCACTCCTAAGACTTCTAGCCATACCAATGTACCCAGCTACTTCTCGCAGCTACTCTATTCTATCTCAATGAGTCAATGTGAGTATTACCATCTCCAAATCCTCGTCTCTCTGACCTCATTTACAGTTCTCAGTGGTGATCATCGATCATCTGAAGGAATTTGGGAGAAGCTTTCCCAGGTCGCTGTCGCGGGTGCCCAATATGACTCCCGTGAGCGCCAGCCCCATCCAAAATGTCTAAAGGAGACCCGGGTGGACCTTCTCAACTACATCTACGGGTCATTAGATGGCAAAGAGAAGAGTCGAATCATTTGACGGCACGGCACGGCGGGAGTCGGAAAGTCTGCTGTCGCCTTCACTGTCGCTGAGAGGATGAGAGGTCTGAATGTATCAGAGCAGACGAATAAGGAAAAACGGCTAGGAGGAACTTTCTTTTTTTCTCGCAAGCACACAAGACGCCGCACCACTGGTTACTTCTTTGCGACGCTTGCGTATCAGCTTGCTAGAAATTTCTCCAGCGTCCAGGAAGAAGTGAACAGTGCTATCCTCCAGAATCCTGCCCTTCTGGACCACGACACGTCTCTTCGCGACCAGATGGAGGCGATGTTTCTCTGACCTCTCCGGAGGCTTGAATTCAGACTGCGTGGATGCCTGTCCTTTGGCGTTTGTTGTTGATGCCCTTGATGAGTGCACAACCGAAACCGTCGACGGAGCCTCTGAAAGCGAGCTTGCTGAGCTCATCTCCTTGCTCGGTGAAGCCCTCTGTGAACGTGACCTGCCCGTGATCCATATTCTGCTCACAAGTCGTTTGGAAGAACATATCCATAAAGTCATTCAGGCAGAGGAGATGCGCCCGCTGGTGTGCGAAATACCAGTGAGGACTTCTGGGGAGGGTGTTACTGCCACCATCTCGTTAGACGGTGCAGATGTCGACAATGACATCTATGTTTTCTTGCAGCATTCCTTCAGAGACTTGGAAAGCCGCCATCCCGATTTCCCACAGCCATCAGGGGATCAACTCACGCGGCTGGCGAGCCGAGCGGGTAGACGCTTCATCGTGGCGTCTACGATAATGAAGTTTATTGATAATCGAGACGAAGATCCCCTCGATCGACTTCATCTCATGCTCGAGCTAACGAACGACTTGCTACCAGGCACGGAGGTGTACAAGTTATACGACCGTATCCTCTCCACGTGTGCCAACCCCAGGATAGCATACCAGCATTTGGCCATTGTTACCGCCCTTGCAGACCCTCTGCCAATGTCACAAATCTCGAAACTCCTGGGCCCTGGCCAGGGTAGCGATGTCGAAAAGGTATTGATGCAGCTACGGTCTGTCATAGACGTTCCCACCGACAGTAGCCTCCCCGTGAACATCTATCACTCGTCCGTTCGTGACTATGTTTCCCACCCCTCAAACTGCAGCTTCCCTCAAGTACAAGATATCCCATCACCCCACTCCCTACTCGCACATTCCTGTTTGCGTCTGATGATTCGAGACCTTCCAGATCACTCGTGCCTTTTGCATGCGCTCTCGGAATTGAAGAAGCAGAGCCAAGCTATGACATCAAACGACCCGCAGAGTTTAAAATATTCATTATCCTTTCTTGTCGAGCCACCCGAGCCACTGCAGATTCTTATAGTTCTGCTTTGGCTTCGAGGAGATCGATTTTCCAGAGTTAAACTTCTGGCTGGGGACCCTGGACGGGTATGCCTGGCTGGAGACCGAGGACGGGGAAGGCTGGCTGCACACCAAGGGTGGGGAAGACTGGCTGCAGACCCAAAGCGGGCGAAATTGGTTGCGCATGGCCGGACAGCGTTGGATGGGGACTGTTGGGGGGGAATATTGGCTGCAGACGAAGGGTAGCCATGACTGGCTGCAGACAGAGGACGGAATATCTTGGCTGGGGTACCATCGCCACGACTGGCTGCAGACCCAGGGCGGGAGAATCTGGCTGCGGAACGGGAACGCAGACTGGCTGCAGACCATAAGCGGGAAATGTTGGCTGCGGAACAAGGGCGGGAAAAACTGGCTACGGGCCAAGGACGGGCGAGACTGGCTGCGGACCAAGGGCGGGCGAAACTGGCTGCAGACCAAGGATGGAGTAGATTGGCTGCATAGGGAGGGCGTAGAAGACTGGCTGCTGACGAAGGGCGGGAAAGACTGGCTGCAGACTCAGGACGGGGAAGAATGGCTGCAGACCCGAACTGGCGAGAATGGCTGCGAACCCAGAGTGGGCTAGACTGGCTACAGACCAAGGGCGGGCTAAAGTGGGTGCGGACTAAGAGCGGGCTGGAGTGGGTGCAGAGCAAGAGCGGGCTGGAGTGGCTGCAGACTAAGAGCGGGCGAGGCTGGCTGCAGACAAAGAGCGGGCAAGATTGGTTGCGTATGAAGTGCGGGAAAACTGGTTGGGGACCAAGGGCGGGGAAGGCTGGCTGGGGACCAAGGACGGGCAATGCTGGCTGAGGACTTGGGGGAAAGGGTGGCTGGAGACTGAAGGTAGGATACACTGGCTGTACACACAGGTCAGGAAAGACTGGTTGCAGACCCCATGCTTGCCAGACTGGCTGCAGACCTCGCGCTTACCAGCTTGGCTGCAGACTGGGGGCGGGCGGGACTGGTTGCACGCTCAGGGCGGACGAGATTGGCTGCACACTCAGAGCGGACGAGATTGGCTGCAGACCAAGAACAGGAAAGGCTGGGTGCGGACCCGGGACGGGCGGGACTGGCTGCAAACCCAGGGCGGGGAAGACTGGCTGACGCAGACCTGGAGCTGGGACTGGGAATTGACCCGGGACGAAGAAGATTGGCTGCAGACCCAGCGCGGGGAAAACTGGCTGCGGAACGAGCGCGGTGAACGTTGGCTGCAGACCGAGACCGGGAAATTGTGGCTGCAGACTGGCTGCGGGGAAGACTGGCTGCAGACAGAGGGCGGGGAAGACTGGATGAAGACAGAGAGTGGGGAAGACTGGATGAAGACCTATGGGATATATTCCGAGTCTGCGTGTCACGTTGTCTGGCTGCAGACCCAACGCGGGGAAGATTGGCTGCAGACCCAGAACGGAGGAGACTGGTTGCAGACCGAATTTGGATCACAGTGGCTTCACCAACATGGCATGAACGAGTGGTTGCACACTCAGAGTGGGGGAGACTGACTGCAGACTGAGGTCGGGCAAGACTTGCTGTACGACACATTTGGCGAGAATTGGGAGTTCGGCGCAGATTGGTTGCAATCCAAAGGCGGGCGAGATTGGCTGCAGACCCAGGATGGGCGGGACTGGCTGCAGACCAACGACAAACGAGACTGGTCGCCGACCCTCGACGGACGAGATTGGTCGCTGATCAATGGCGGGCGAGACTGGCTGCAGACACCAGGTGGTCAAGCATGTCGGTTGAAAACAGTTTGGGTGGCGATAGAAGAATTCTCGAGCACATTTGAAGCAATTCAAGAGTACAAAATCATCACAGAATGGCCTTTGCAGCCAGCTTTTCAAGTAATCCAGCAATTCAAGAACTTGCCGGATTTCTTGATATTTCCAGTATTCCTGGCGTTAAGGCACAGGGATCATTCCTCCCGCACATCATCGCAAGATCTTTTTCCACCAGGCACGGAAATTATCAATGCTATGAAAGCCTTTTCGCGTTTCGCATATGCAGCACAGGAACAAAGTCAATCAACTTCCAACGCTCTCAACTACGCATGTCAAAACTGGGCCGCCCATCTATCACAAGTTCCGAATCCATCGGAGGAGAAGCTAGCCCGTATATTCAAGTCTTTCTGGAATCATAATCTTCTCTCCTGGCTCGAGAGACAGTGGTGTTTGAAGGATCTGCGATCTTGCCTCACTATTTTATCCGAAGGGGAAAAACTCGTCAAGGTATGTGGGATTCCAATGATTTTCTAGTCTCACAATCTAATTAACACATACAGCAATACCTCCTCCAAGTGCCCGGATCATGTCAGTCACGAGTCTGAAGCTGTCGGATTTATGTAACATGTCGTGCTGTCTTGTCACCGCTCATTAATGTATCTTTGTCTTTCACATTGTATGAAGTACGTATATTACAGATGGCCTAGTAGCACATTTGATCTTCATAAACTATCTCACTCTGTAGCCTTTGTTTTGAGCGTAATATTTATAACTTGTCACTACTATCTTTGGCCCGGTGTTGCAAAATGGCCCAGAGTTGCAAAATACCTTGCAGCAGCCTCAACACTTGTCCTCTACCCTCACCATCTGGTACATAGGTACTTCTTATGCAGAGAATGATGATGCTATTTTTTATTTAACGAAAACCGATCCCCAAAGTGTTGCGGCACTGAAATAACACTGAAAATGTGCATTTCCTGTGGTAGCAAGCCCCTCCTCACTTCATATGTGAACCGAAAAAATTGCGGATTTTCTTAGACATTCGCATATACATTTAGATAGACCTCAATTTTTTCTGACATGAAAAAGTTGATGTGTTGGTGTCATGAAAGGTTGCACTTCGAAGACTTCGGACGTGACACTGAGCCACAGGTTACTTTCGGACTCGCAAGTTCTCTGCTGGGTGATTACTAAATTGGGTTACAGTTGAAGCGGAGAATAGAAGCGGCAGGGTGACAAAGTGTGACCGTTTCTCTATGAAGCCCTGCCAAAGCACGGTGAGAAATTTTGCAACTCTGTGCTCTTTTGCATGTCTTTTGCATGTTCAGCCCGGCATGCCTCTGGCACCATTATTTCATGAATTTTCCACAATGTTAGTACTCAGTATTGGGGCCTATATGTGCCCTCATCTACCTATGTAGTTAAATTATTTTCATGGGGGATTGTTGTTGAGTTAGATCCTATTGAAAAGGCGAGCACTGAAAATTTTGCAACACCGGGTCAGAGATAGTAGTGCCAAATTAGTGCTGTTTACTCTTTTACGCGTTCAAGTTCATCTACGCTCTTCGTCTATCCATCTGATTGCTCAAAATGAAGAACGAGTGATATGGGATATATAGGACGTCCCTCCCTCTCTCGTTGCTTCGTAACGTCCATACACCAAGGAAAGAAGGCGAGAACGAACCCTTCGGTTTCAATCGTCTTGCCTTGGTGTGAGCACTTTAATTTAAAGACAAAGTTGGATTGAGTTCGAGTTGCTTCAGCGCGAGCGTAAGTTATCTGATACATAGTGATCCATAGTCTATAATACGCATGCCTGAATTTTTTTCGAAGCGAGTCGAGCGCCGCGTTCAAGCGTTTGGATATTATGCGCATTACCTCCCCCTTGCGGGTTACCCAGAATGATTGCTTCCCCTGCCCCATCGTATCATGTACTGGGTTTAAGCTTTGTCACCAACTTCCCAGAGTTGCCGCCAGTGAACAGCATTCCCCAAACTTGTGGAACATCTGTGAACGGTACCTCCACAATTTCCTCCGCATGTTCGAGCGTGATGTCTCCTCGCTGAAGTGCACCAGCGATGCCCGGAAAGCATTCAGTGGCCACTCTGTTGGACCCGTCCGGCGGGAACATAAAGTCAAGGGCACTGAAGCCTTGAATTTTCAGGCGTTTAGTTGTTACTTCGGACCACGTAGTACCCATCGTGGGTTTCCCGACGTCCTTATCGTATCCTGTAAAGAACGGTTAATAACTTGGCATGCCAGTCGCAAGCATATTCTTTTAACCTGAAATGGAACCGCAGGCCGCAATGCTACCAAACCGTTTGATTCGTGAAATCACTAGATCCAAGATAAAACCACTGGTGTACCTGCTTTAAACAATGGAAGTAAAACTTCTTGCCAATGTAGCTTACCCGACACTGCATGCAAGAAGGCGGTTAATAGCTACTCAAAAGTATAGAAACCACAAAAGGCTCACTTGTCAAAGAATGCATCCACGAGGTCTGGGGTCGCATCATGAAGATCTTGTGGGAATGTATCAGCTTTATAGTTAAGGGCGATGTCTGCACCGATTTCCTTGAGCCATTTGCATTTTTTTTCTGACCCGGCGATCGCGATCACTGTTTTTGCCTTGATGACGTTCTTGGCGTATTGCACTACGATGTTGCCGACAGCTCTGTATCAATCCGTCAGAAAAATCATACACATTAAGATAAACTCACCCCGCAGCCCCACTGACAATCAGCGAATCGCCTTCTCTGAGTTTCAAGATATCCTTCAGACCATCTGCATTTAATTTTTCAAGAGGTCAAACGTAGAACACATGCCACGCGTTGATGACAATTTACAGTACGCAGTATATCCAGGAATTCCGAATAGACCAAGAGCGGCAGTAATTGGCACGTTTTCGGGCACCCTGTGTCAGGTCAGCAGCGCGCACAACAAAAGATCACGTTCACATACATCAGGGGTAGGCATGCTGAAGAGTCTGCTTTGACCACCGCGTATCGTCGCCACCCACCAGTCATACAGAATACGAGGTCGTCCACCTTAAATTCGGGGCTAGTGTTACTGTTGATTGCAAGAATACGAGCGATGGAATGAGAAATCACTACGTCTCCCTCCCGCACGGGAGCGACACAGAGGCTCTCTTCTAAGACATCCTTCTGAATCAAGCCTAAAATAGCATCATCGATCTGGGTCCAACCACATGAATGAAAAACGAACTTCGTTGCACAGGGTCGTTGGAAAAGTACACATTTTCCACGAGCATCTCTCCATCCTCAAGATGAGGGAGCGGTTCCTCTGTCAAGGCAAACGTTGCGTCATCGGAAAAGTCAAGAACTACAGACTCGGCAGGAGAGTTCTTAACACGCCAAACTTGGGTACGTGTTGGGAGGGACATGGTGACTCTTGGGGATATGGGTCACAAAAGTTTCTGTGGGTGGCTATAAGTAGATGCGTTATCTACCTCGGTGCTGGCATGGAGTTAGCCAGGCTCAGGCAAAGGTATTGATTCATTGGAGTCCATCCACAAGAGCAATACGTGGCAATTGGTTCTTCACTCGGTCTTCCTCGTATGATAGTATGTGTAAGCTGGCGTTAGTCTGCCGTAGGCAGACCAAATAGAGGGAAGATAGTCGTTCCTTCTGTATTATGAGCTGGCGTGTAAGCAAAGCCATGATGTCAGGGCGATTGGGAACAACCGATGATCACAAATTGCCCAAGTATACTAGCTGAGTCGCGCAAGTTGGTTGTCTGGCTCGCGATTGTCAGTGATACAGGAGTCTAGTTGGCGGTCGGCGCCACAACAACACTCTAGCTTGAACGCAAGGAAGACTCCTCAGGAATCCCGTGTACTTATCTGTAGTTGAACTTACAGATAACCGGCTGTGTCTCATGTACCCGGTTCCGCTGAAGAGCCTCCGGTAGTCAAATCATTTGAAGGAGACATCGTTGCTTGAATAATGATGGCTCCGCTCTCAACTCATGCCTGAATATGAAAGAACAACGATAAACCCAAATATACATAGTAGTAAGTCAGCTCTTGAGTAGATCAGTCATGTACTCGATTATGCCCTAGTGTTGGCTGCATCGCGTTCAGCCTTGGCCTTGGCAGCCGCCTCGAGCTCGGCGAACGTTCCACTTTTGAGGCACATCGTCCTGAAAATCCCATCCTCCTTCTGGATCAAATTCAAAGGTGTGTCGAACTCCGCAACCTGGCACAATCACATGTGAGTGTAAGCTCACATAACCTATTGTAACACGCACCTCTCCTGTATCGAGCACAATAAGACGGTCGTAATCAATCACGGTGCGTAACCTGTGCGCGACTAAGAAAAAAAATAGGTATAACATCAGTGAATGCCAGCCAAACTCGCAAATTAAATCACTAACCCGTGAGCAATAAGGAATCCGTGAACTCCTCCCTGATCGTCGCCTGAATTTTTGCGTCGGTATCAAAATCAATGCTGCTTGTTGCCTCATCAAGCACAATAATCGAGCTCCGCCTCAGCAGCGCGCGTGCCATCGCAATCAGCTGCCGTTGACCCTGCGAGAAGTTCGTGCCGCCTGCGGACACCTGGGTATCGAGTGTTATGGTCGTCTTCGAGTCCACGTCAGTGAACAGCCGTCGACGCAAGCAGAAGAAGCGACTATCGTCGGGCGTGGATGCACGAGAAGGTGCGCGCGAGTTACGTTGAGATTGATAAGCACTTTGACTGAGCATTTGCACGCGGTATAGGACATCCAAACATTCGCTATCTTCATGTTCATCTGAAAGGGGTTCAGCATCTGTGCACCTACAGCCAAAAATGTTAACGCACCGAATGGATCAAGGTTATCTCTCAATGTGCCCGAGAACAGAGTCGCGTCCTGCCGCTAGATTAATTTCATGTGAGGCGCGGCACCAGACTACAACTCACCTGAGGAATAAAAGTCTGGCATACAAGTTATCAACAGGGTACACACAAGTGATATGTTGCAAACTCACCAAACGAGAGCGAAGGTCATGGACACCAATCGTAGAGATATCAATCCCGTCGATCAGGATACGGCCGCTGACAGGATCGACCTAACAGACCAGCTCAGCAAACATAGACCGTCCTTTACCAAGCACCACCTACAAAGCGAAGAATGCTCATTGCCAAAGTCGACTTTCCACTACCTGTACGCCCCAAAAGCCCAATTCGCTCCTTCGCGTTCAGAGTGAAAGAAACGTTGTGCAAGACAGGAGGGAGCTCAGGGGCATATTTGATGACCAGGTCCTCGACAGTTAGCAACCCTTCCTTCGTCGAGCTAGAAGGCCAATAAGCAGGAGGGCGACTAGACTCGATAACGGCAGGAGGTTCTTGAGGCAAATCGAGGTATTCTACAACACGCTCGACGGAGCTGAAAGGGCGACACAGATACACATGAGCATAAAAACATCAAAAAATCATTTCCACATACTTCAAATCAAGCTCAAGCGCGGTCCAGAATCGACAGGCCCAGTAAACACTCGTAGTAAAGGTCATGGCACTCGTGATACACAAACCCGCGGTACCAGCTGTGACATAGCCTGATAGCGCAAGGAGAGTGGTGGCCAACACAGCCAACCCACCGAGCGCATCAAAGTTCAACAGGAGCCATCGGTTGGTCATCCAGAAATTGTACCACATCTGTCACAGCAATCGTCAGCACCATCGTACAGTAAGACCGAACATTAAGTTTACCTTGGTAGTAACGTCGATCTTGTCGTGTAGGTCGTCCAAAAAGCGCTGTTCAGCAGAGAAAGCCCGAACCGTAACAATACCTTCGAGTAACTCGCCAAACCCAGAGAAGATAGGCGACCGGGAATTCGACTCCATACGACGAAGATCTCTGCCAGTCTTCAGATACCCAAGAGCCAGCATGCGGTAGAAGAAACCTATGACCACAGCAGGAATAAGGAAAATTGGGAAGAAAACACTAGGAAGTCAATGGTATGAGTATATGAATTGCTGAGACATGAGCAGTGACTTACACGACGGTGATAATCGCAGCTGCGAATGTCGCCAATGACGAGTTGACAGCTGATAACGAACTCGCGAGATTGCCGTCGATGGTTTCAATATCCTACAGGCCGCCATGCGTGAGCTGACGATCCAAAATAACAGCGTTTTTAACCTCACCTTTCCGAACCTATTGAGCATGCGGCCAGCCGGCGTGACATCATGCCAGCGCATCGTGGCGCGCACGACACCCGTCAAGAGCTTGCGGAAAATCGACCTCGAAGCTTTCAACGCTCCACTGTACTGAATAGCAGTCGACAGCACGCCGACTGTCATGATGGCAAACCCGATCAACGCATACACACCTACGTAGAATAGCGGGTGTTCATGAGCGTCAGGCAACGCGATCTGGTTGAAAGTGGAGGTGTTAACATGGAAGTAGCTATTCGAGTAGTGTTGATGGTCATGGTAGGGTACGTAGCCGTTCATCAGCGCCTCATTCTCGGTCAATACAGAGGACGCCATGATGTAGGGAGCTGGCTCGGCATCATCGCCGTATGCTTGACCCCATTCCTATTAAAAACATCAAATTCTGTTAATGAAAAAGAGGGCAATTACTAACCCGAACCCAGAGCTTCTCCATAACACCCAAGCTCTGCGAACAAACAATCAGAATCCCAAGCATAACCCACGTCCGGTACGACCTGCCAGCAACTCCAATCAGCCGATGCAACACCTGCCACGTAATAAAACCCTTACGATGCCTCCAAGTACGCATTATAAATCGACCACTTGACACCTCCAGCCTCCCGGTGCTCATCCTTGACAAGCTTTCGAGGCTTTTTCTTCGATTCCACAGTCGTGTCTGCCTCCGCGTTGTCCTCTTGCGCTTCGATGGGGGTCTCGGTAGCCGCTATAGGCTCCTCTTCTTTGACTTCCACAGCGGAATCCTGCGCGATGACCTCCAGAATGCCCTGCGTGCGGAGATCCTTGACAGTACCCTTGGTATCGATGCGACCGTCCAGCATGCGGACGAGGTAGTATGTGCCAGGGAGTACGAGCTCGACGTGGTGAGTGACCAGGATCTGTGAACGGATTAAATCCCGCTTTGCATTATTGTGGATGACAGACATACCACAGTACGGTTTGCCATCAACGGTCCGCGGAAAAGTCTCTCGTACAAGAACCGAGCAGTATGACTGTCCTATCCGCAGTATAAGAATGAAAGCGATATATGAACAGACGGATAGTAGCACTCACCACAGCACTCAACGGATCATCCAAAAGAACATACTTCGTGCGAGCATACACCGCACGGGCAAGGGCAACACTGAAAGATCATGAGCATCTCGAACACAACTCGAAAACTCGTGCCTCACCGAGCTTTCTGGCCACCCGACAAGCTGACACCCCTAGAGCCAATCTCAGTATCGTCTCCATCCTCCAAGATATTCAGGTCCGGCCACAGCGCACAGCACTCGACGACATCGTTGTACCTCTCCTCGTCAAGAGGTTGCCCGAATAGAATGTTGTCTTTGATAGACTGATGACGCAGCCACGGTGATTGGGCAGCATATGAGATTGAATGCATGAGTCCATTCTCGTCGATCCTCGACGTATTCTTTGAAATGGTCAATTTTCCGCTGATCGTAGTCATCTCGCCCAGCAGCGCCATCTAATAGAGCATCATGTAAAATTTAGAATAAAATGAAAAGAATTTCACTCACGAGCAAAGCAGTTTTGCCGCTCGCCGTCGGTCCAGTAATCACAGACAGCTCACCCTCGGGAAACCGTACCGAAATATCCTTAAGCTCGAACCTATGATCTTCGGGATGCGAACGGATAGACTCGGACTCGGAATCAATGACAGTCGCAGTCTCGTCACTCGGACTAGCAGGAGAGTGATTTTTGCCCTTCGCTGTTGGTTTTTCCTCAGGCTTCTCGGGAACTTCATTCCACTTAAAGAATCCATTCTCTATTGAAAGCGTGTCATCCTCTCCATCAACATGGGGTGCGCGAGCCTTCTTGATGGATGATACCTGGTCGTCGACTTCGTCCTCCTCGAGGTACGTCTCGATACGTTTCAGCGCAACGCCAGTCTGAAAGTACGCTATCAGATACAACACTCTCAAAATGAATGATACCATCATACCTGTAAGATTTGAACGATCCAAGCTGGAATAATACCCAACGGCTGACTGACGCTCGCATAAGCCACAGAACGAGATGAATACATCATCCACCACTTACCGAATCATGCTGAACAGCGCGATGGACTAACAAACAATATCAGCAATCTCAGATCATTTCTAACAATCATCGAACTAACCGTGAAAGCAACCGACACAGTGAGCTGATTACCTTGGTACACGAAAGTGAGGAACGATATGAGCGACACCAAAATAGGAGCCGAGGTCCAGATCAGGGTAAACAGCACTGAGTTGATCCGAGCTAGTGAAGATATCCTGTCAGCCGACTTCCAAAAACGACAGTGCAGCTATTTACCCTTCACCATCCAATTCATCTCCACTCCTCGTGCGTCCATGGTCCGTTTAATCCAACGGTCCTCCCACGCGAAGAACTTGATGAATTTGACAGCACTGATAAGCTCGTTTAGGACAGCCATGCGTTTGTCTCGCGAAGCAGCGACACCCTTCTGAATGCGAATGCTGCGTTTAGTGACAAAACTGTTCAGGGGCCAGCCAGCGAGAAGAACGACAAAGCCGGCGAATGCGGAGAAACCCAGAAGACTGTAGATAGAAGGTGAGATGCATGCATTAATTTACACGAGTGGGCTTCCTTACTTGTAGAGGAAGGTCGTGGCAATGATGATCTCGAACGGGCCTTTCAACAGCAATGAAATCAATTATCAGACAAAGGAGAACAAATATAACTGACCTCCGTAAATGAAATATGCGCCAGATACCATCATGGCAATCCTATTAGCATCTACAGCCATCAGATTGACGATTTTTCCAACATCCGCGCCAGCCTTGGGGTCGTCCGCAGTCGGATTCTCGAGAGGCTTGATTCCCGCTTTTTTGTCGGCAGCCTCCTTTGCTTTGTCCTTGTCGATGATGCCTGAGTAGTCCTGACGTTTCAGCGCTTTGTCGTAGATGGCAGCCATCAGTTCGACACGCATCCTTGTTGCTGCTCGCCGCCCAAACCATAGGTGTTGGACGTCGGCTTCCGCCTGACGCGGTATAAATGAGAGCCCCCGAGTGGATGACTTGGATACATACCTTTAGCAATGTACACAGAAAGGCCAAAAAAGCGTAGATGTATGCTTGGGATCTGTTCTCTGCGGTAGGTTCATCGATAGCATCAAGGATACGCCTGAGAATTGTTAAGTTCGGTAGCAAGTTAATAAAATGTATTACTCACTTCAAAAAGAATGGCGAGGCATAAGCGAACACGACGCTGACATAGGTCAGGCAGAAATCCAATCTGATTCGAGCGTCAAGTGACATTTTCAGCACAAGCGAGCGAGGGGCTCACATAAGATCCTTTGAGTTGGCAGCCCACAGACGGCGAAGGAGAGAAGAACGGCTGACACTTGACATCAACAAGGAATGACCTTACAAGATGATATATACGTACAAGATGGTGCTGAACTTGATGAATACCGGGCGGGATTGCTGAGTGGGACTAAGTTTCCAGACGTCACCCTCGTTCATGGTCATGTTCGAGCCACGAGTGATGAGCGGGTAGACCCATGAGAATGTGATCCACTCCCACATGGTAGCGTAATCTTCAGGCGAGTGCTTGACATACTATGACGCAAGTAAGAAAAATAAGTAGGCAATTAAAGACACAGCGACTTACAATATCTTCCTTCTTGATACGGTTGCTCGGCAGCGCAAAAGGCATGTTTCCTGTGATGGTAACGACCATCAGAATGGCGATGATATTGGAAATGAGGCCTAAGAATGGGAGCTGCGGAGGCAATGGGATACCGGAAACTTCGTGCTCATACAAAGTACCACCAAGCAGGACAATGCCAAAGATGAAGTGTAGCACAAAGAGGGCGAAAAGATCGAAGTGAATGGTTGGCTTAGGCCAGAAGACAGGCTTGCAGGAGGCGTATATCCAAGTGGCAGCAATGAGAAGTGGTGCGATACCCCCCCAGATATGGGCCTTATTCGTGATGATGCTGTATGCACCGACAACGGTCCACGCAAGGGCTTGAACCAAAGCGACGAATGAAAGTAGTACGGTGCGCCATAAAGGAACGGTATTGTCGACGACTACGTCGCCCGTTTTTTCCCCTTGAATATCTAGGGCTTCGGCTTCGCGCAAGGTCAAAAAACTGCGGAAGGGTGATTTGATAGCGTCGGTAAGTGGACGAGCGAATGTAGGAATCCGGGGTATGGAGAAGAAACACAGCGCTAAGACGAGCGCAGCAGGTATGACCGCACTAAGGGAGGTGCGCACGCAGGCATCTGATAAATCCAGCGCGTTGCTGTCTGGGCACAACTGAACCACCATAGCTCGAGAGAGAAGCTTTTGGACGTGCTATCCCGAACGACTTTGAACCAAGTCGGGACTAAAGCACGAAAATGAGGCAACAGTGATTCGGACTGGCTCGCTGAAGTGGTAGTCGCAAAGGTAGTCGGTAGTGAGTAAACCTGTTATCAAGATTTTAGACAACAGTATAGTGAACACGTTGAACTTTCAACGAACCTGTTCAAGTTTGACTCAGTTTTAGCGCGAGCTCGTAATAGAATAGAACAACTCAACCAAACCAGTTCCATACGTACGCAACAGTGCCGCGTCACTGTCACTGCCGCAACTTGCCGCACGCAGCGGTAGCATCACTCAGTCTGCCGCACAATGCCCAACTTACTGGCAAATGATATCAACAACTTACAGCACGCACAAATTGATCTGCCTCAAGTTTCTCGACCCCAGAATAGAACTTCATCATCCTGGATATTACTACGAGTACGTCCTAGTCCCATTTCAAGAAGTGGTACCTAACGCCAACGACGGCTCAGACTCTGGCGTGCTACTAGTAGAATAAAGGTACATTGGAAGACTCTTGTATGTTACCCCGCACTCTAGCACGAGTTTGATGGCTAGAGCCTTAATGTCTGACATTGACTGACAGGTGCGCGGCCGTACGCCTCCGATGAAGGCTGGATCAACAGCGGTCCTTGATATATTTATTCTCGGCCGGTACCTTGGACGGCGGCGAATTCGATATTCTTTCGCACAGTAATGGTCACTCCTTTGAATGCATGCGACACAACAAATACTTGCAATACCGATTTTATATATATCTCAAACACCCATGGCACCATTCAGTATACACAAGGCTGGATATCGGATGATGACGCTCACAGTGAACTTGCACCCATCAAGGATCATCTGAGATGTGAAGGTGCATCGCTGCGAGCTAATAATACGATGTTATTAAGTCATTCGTCCCTGAAGCACATGCTAATAGCTACTGAAAGCCCCAGACAAAAATGCTATCAACTTACCTCCAACGTGCTGCATGTTGCACTCGTCAAATCGAAACACACACTGATAGAGTCATTTCAGTGAGCATTATGTATCTCGCGCATCCGATCCGGAGCTCGATGCACTATCGCGTACCCAGTACCATGCGATCACATCTACATCTTGACCTTCCTGATACACCGAGGTATCCGATCGGATGGTTCTACTAACTGAGATAAGAAAGCATCAGTTCCGAGCCAACGCTACGAGACATCCCCAACGGTTGTCGTTTCAGCATCTAGCACAGCAGGGCACATTGATCATTCAGTTGCACACACAGTCACAAACTTCAGCGCCACGAGATCGACATCGCCTTCCCGATGTAGGTATGGGACCCAGTAATAATGGTTTGCAGCGAGGACCTGGAACTGCGCCCATCACTCCGGCCGGAACCTGCAAGACGTAGCTCCTGAGCTAACTATTTGTGGCCGGCGAGAGACAACCTTACTTTTCTGCATCTTTATTTCCAGGTATCGTACTGTTTCGACATTCTGCCCACCTCCTCGGCGGGACAACTTACAGGAAAGTCCGGAAAGGTGACTCTAAAATGACCCATCCACTTCCGCGTCCATGAGCGGAATAAACGCGGACCCTCCATATACGAAAGACCCAAGGATGGGGAACGCCACGCATGACATCATTGAGCGCTTGTATTCACAGGGCAAATTATTCACAAGATACGTCCTCACGGAGCTTGTCCTGTCAAAAAAAAAACCATTTCCTTCGCAGGGCATCACAGAATTCATGCTTGGCATTATACAGTGGTCTTGTGACAAGTGACCTGAAAATGGGCTGAAAGTGTAAGTTTAAACGAGAAATCAAGCGCTAAAAATCGTCAGAGAATCTGACACCATACTCTGCTAGCATCTGCGCCACTTATCTGATCCCCTCTGCTGCACGTGTCTGCGGGGCGAAATTAGAAGTCTTTGATGGGGAGTGGCCTGCCCGAAACGTCGTGTTGTCTCGCTAGAACTGATGTGCCGTCAAGTTGGGAATCGAGAACGCTAGGTTGATCATTGCCGCCACTATCTCAGGATGGCGGCGTAGATATCAGGCTAGTATAACCCTTGTGAGCATCGTACGAGTCGCGCCAGGTCAAATCAATGATCTTACCTCGAAAGGCGAATTCCGCGATGTCCGGCTTTGAAACGTTGATGGTGACGAGACATCAAAGTACAATATAGCCAGACAATAGTCATAGGATTATGTGGATGTGGGGCCACTATGTATACCCGACCGAAATAAATGTAATCTGCTGTCAGAGCGCTCCGCAGACGAGTTGCGGGAGATCCCTACACAAGTGATAAAATAGAACTGCACTCACAGCAAGTGTATGGCGTGATTCCTGGATACTTAATTGCCGTTGGCATCTAGCATCTTAGTTTGCGAAATGCGTTCCAGTAATATTGCAATGCTGTCATTCAGCATTTCGCAAACTAAGATGTAGATGCCAACGGTAATTAGATATCCAGGAAGTCCACTCACTAGTGTGCTCTTTTGTGACGCGAATTTCCGCTACAGCAGCGTCTGTGGTATGCTGCAGAGTATGCGGGGATCAGAAGGACATCAGAGAAGCAAACCTATCGTTGACAGAAGTTCACCTCAAAAGCTAGAGGCAGACGTGCGGAGCGGTCAGTTTGATGTGGGCTATGCTGAGTTGGGCGATTGGTACTGGCTTGGCCATGTGTCGATATCGATATTCACTGAAAATCCGCGTTTAGGATGCTCGAGGGCCGAGATAAATGGAGGATCTGTTGAAACTTGACAGAATCCCCGAGATGTCCATGCAAATAGGATCGCGATACATTATACTTGGAAAATTTGGGCAGGTCACTGGTGTAGATATCCAGGGACGACAAAAATAAGCTCGCCGACGTAATCGTGCGTTTCTGTGACTATTCTGTGACACGGATAAGTGCATGTCGTTGTATTGCAGTACGCCACAGTAATTCAACCCCACCGACGCAACGCCTCCAAAGCTAGGCCAACTATAGACATGAGAACGTTCCAATCAGTTTCGCTGATTCGCTCGACTGATGCGCGGCGCTCAAACAGTGGGGTGACACTGCATAAATGATCCAAGTCCGCAATACATCATAATCACTATCATGGATGGAAGAGTATGTACTAGCTAGTTCCTGTTGAGTTGAGTTTTATAACTTGAGCGACACTGTACCTGAACCTTGGAGGGCGGCTGCTTGATCAATCTTCACCGCAGGGCACAATTGCTATCACAACTTGGAAATGGAGAGTAAAAATAGCGGTACAGGCGGCGGTCCAGCGCTTGGAGTCTGCAAGACATCGCGATCATCACAGATTCAGGTGCACAACAACAGCATAAATAGAAAGCCAAAATTGTCCATACAAATAAATAACCTTGCATTATTGTCGAACAGCACCAAGGTGATAGTTAGTTTACTTCGACATCATCTACAGCTTCCATCTTAACCCACATACCACCCTGCGAGGTAGACCCTAGTTAGATGGCTGCAAAGCACATAGGAGTGGGACTTGCCATGGCATAAAATGTCAAGTGGTTTCTCGGCCTAAATCGCTCGATCGCCTGCCGACCGTCTTTCTCTGCCCACCACGCAGGTGGGCACATTGCGGGCTCGGGGAACAATGTAATCGCACAAAAGTTTTGCAGCAAACGAATGAGCATGAACGACATTTCGTTGTAGGCAAACTGAGGTACGGGATAGGGTTTAAGATGGGTGGCGATGATGACTGAGCGACGTACTTGTTGCCCTAAGCATATTCTGGGTCCCGCGTTAAATGGAAGGAAAATGAAAGGATTGGGAATCAGGTATTTCTTCACGCGCTCGTCGAGCCATCTATCCGGATCGAACTCCAATGCTAGAGCATAGGATCCGATTGAATCGATAATTTGTATGTAAACGAGGTTAAAATTACTTACCATCTGGTCCCCATAAATCAGTTCTCCGGTGCATAAGGAACACTGAATAGCCGATCCTGAAAGTGTTCAGTCATGCGATGAATCCCAATAATCGAATATAATGCATACATAGTGCCCTGTGGTATAAACAGTGGTTTCTTCCCAGGTTCGGGGGATATCCATGTGGTGTCACGTATGTTTTCCCTAAAAGCTCGTGGCTCAAGTCTAGCATCTTCGGCGTAGACTAAGAACATACCTCACATCAAAGGGGCTAGGTGGTTGTGGTACGATGATAAAATACGTCTGAAATTCAATTCAATTACTTACACGGCAGGGAAGAGGCGCAGCGTTTCTAAAAACAGGTGAGCAACATCCCCACGAGTGGCGGGAAACTAGAGTATGCACCATTGAGGACGGCCCGGAGGTACTTCATCTCTTTGATATCATCATATGTAGGTCTGCGAGTTAGCCCAACCTTCGATATGATTTCCTCCCTGAGCCGAGTAAGGAATTCTGGGTGCATTGCCAGCAAGTAAATAGCTGATGTTAATGTTGAGGCTGTCTAACAATGGTTCTTTGTTACATAAAAAAATAGCTCAAAGGTCACTTAAAGCTTACAGTATCTCTTCCGGCCAGAAGTATATTTAACGTCTCATCTTTGATGATTTTGAGATCTGAAAAGAATAATTCAACAACAGAATTCTCGTGGTAACGTGCGATCTCACCCGACGTAAGATTTACGAGATGGTCTACAAGGGTTTGGTCGTCTGTAAGTTCATTTCGGTCTAACTTGACAGTCGTGCTATGCTTCTCCAGAGCGTCTTTGAGGATCGGATCTAAAAATGCGTTTACCACTTTCATGTGTTGTGCGGTGCTGTCGGCAAGAATCTCAGTAAGTGGCCAGGTCTGCCCGATAGAAAGACGACGATTGATTCCCTGTTGAGCTTGAGAGAAAGCATATGCGAAGGCTGCGGCGGCGTTATCTCCTTGAATGGCATTTGTGGATTCTGTTGCGTTATAGGGGTAAGGGAGTCCAGCGGAAAGTGAATCGATACAGTGTCCAAATAGAAACTCCGATGCAGAGTCAAGTGTAAATTTGGAGATGAGATCCTTGGTAGGTTTCAACAAAAGATGACAAGATGCCAATTTGAAGGAGCCGCACTTGGAAGTCAATTGCCAAACCCATTCTGAAACGTTCCTTCGCCAGAGCGATAGCATGATCCGCATGACGGTCAAAGATCTCAAAGTGACCTATCCGATCATGAGTGAAGAAAGGTCGTGTCATAGATCGGTGAAGCCTAGAAACACAGTTAAGATTCCCCATCGGAGGGGATCTTCAGATCCATGGCTCACTTCCAGGTTTCACCTGGTGGCACAGCCAATCGATCAATTAGTAAAACATAGAAGGCTCGCCGATGCACACTTACCATCCGAATTAAATACGCCCGTCCCAAGGACGGAGTCAGCTGCTTCTCTGAACTTGGCACCTGCATCGAGTCACATGTCACATGTAAACAGATAACATCTACTGGTGCATACCTTTAACATAATTATCGAAATCAGTTGCGAGCATGGTCTATGTGGCGTTCAAATTATAACCTCTTCAAATATACATTGAGGCTTGCCTTGATGTGTTGCGGCTCCGTCGTCATGATGATATCCTCCCAAAAAAAACGAAAATTGATAGTCGGCCCGAGTACCTTGATCTCGTCCTCTAGAGGTCGTCCTGGACAAGTATGTTCCGTCAAGCGTCAAGGACGAACATGGAATGCATGAAACGGAAACTGTACCAAGGTATTCATTCTTCGACCTTAGGATCATCGTCACTACCTTGTCCAAATTTCCAGGCAATTTGCCCTGCACACGAGGAACAAGTCTGGCACCGAGTCGATTGGCCTTTTGTTGTTGCGATCTCCCATCCGCAAGGACGTAAGCCGCAAACCCGAGAGGCGCTGCTCCCAAAAGCATCGCAGATATAAGCCATGGAGAAACTCTAACGCCTCTTAGAGAGGCCAAGCGTACTGTGATAATGACGGAGGAAGCGGCTGGAACAACAACAGAAAGGAAGGCCCGTGTGAGGTAGGCTATGCCAGGACTGACCCAAGATCGGGACATAGCTATTAGCTTGGAGTTTGTTACAAGTTGGTGACCCAGATTAGCAAATGATAAACCAGGGAGTAGTGGTGGCGAAATTACCACTTAAACAGATGAAGGTCGCTGGTGCCGATGGATGTCGAGTGTTCAAACCAAGTTCAAACTTGAGCTTGGACTGCGGTTGATGTAATTTACATCATTTTCACAGGGGTCAGGCCTTCATTACGTACGTGGCCTTGCATACCGCACATCAGGGCTGCTCAATTCTAAAATGTCGTTGTCAATGTTGACTTGACCTTACGGTCACACTCTCGTAAATTACTCACACAGACCCTGATTTGTCTACCACCGCCTTCCCTTTGCCGTAACTTGATATTATTGCAAGTCAAACAAGCTTAAAGTTGTGGCCGACGCTATGCAATGGACTACTTCGCTCGTAGCAATACTAGATATCATCCCTACAGTCCAGTTCCCTCGCAAAATGGCCTAGCAGTCCCTAGTCAGTAAGAAAAGTAGTTATTTACTGGTTTAATCAGTTCTGCATTTGACTTGTGAGTCTCGCATCGAGAACATGAGATAGGAGGAGTGTGACACCCTCAGCACTTGAGCTCAAGGGTGTCTGTTGAGAAATAAATGTATTTGACAAGCCCAGTGTCTCCAGCTGAAAAGCTCAGGTTCACTGGGGCTAAAAGTACAAAAAAATCGAGTATTGATCACTAAAGGACTATTGAATTGAGAGACGTGCGGAATGTGTGTCAAGATGGGATAGATGAAAATTGTTGTGCTGCACACCCTGCACACCAAGATGTTCACTGGCACGACGTATGGTAGACATTTTTTGTGTTCGAGCTTTCCAGTGGACTTAGTGCTGCCACGGTCCGGTTCAGTCCGGTTCAGAGGAGGTTGGACGAGAACCGAGAACTGAACCTGGGTCCGGTCCTACCAGAGATGATGAACCTAGAACCGAACCTTCGCGAACGGTTCGGAGCGGTCAGGTTCGGTTTTTTGGGGGTTCGAACGTGAACCGAACCAAAAATTTCCAATTCACGATGGTCAAGTGGATTGTTACCCAGACAATGAACAAGGGTAGCGGGAGGCAGCGAGGCAAGAGATAGTGGAGGACATTTGGAGGCAGGAGCATTGAGATGAAGGGAGTAGAAGTTGTAGAACACACCTGGTATATAGATATTGCAGAAATATGCGCAGATACGTGCGGGGAGACGCGACAACAAGCATGGATATGCAAAAACGTCCGTAAGTGTTTGCAAATACACGCAAATGCACGATAATGTCTGCGAATGTGTGCAAACCGAACACAGTGGCATAAGCATATGTAAATGAACGGAAATGTGCGAGAACGTCACCGACACTGTCGACACTGTCAGAATGCGAACGAGAGTGAACATAATGTTGAACAACACACAATGGATGTGAAAATTGACTCACCGAGCGTGACGATCGAACAACACATCAATGTCAGACGCAGACACGCCGAGATAAGCATAGACATGCACAAGCACACAGAAATGAGCGAAGATGCTTGTCAGCGATAGATAAACGAAAAGGACGCACCTAGATTGCACCAAATGAATGCAAATGAGTGCAGGACAGACACAAACACAAACACGCAAACAAGGGCAGATGAGCAGGGACAGTTGCAGACGAACTGGGACATATGTCAGCCTCCCGATCTGGCGATTGGAAGCCTCCTGTAGCGTTAGCCCACAAGCATGCAAACTAGGTACATAATGTCAAAAACTGGTCGAAGATATACTTATCGGTTCAGGGTTCGGGACAGTTCGGGATGGGTCCGAACCAAAGTCGAACTGTTCCCCCAATGCCAGAACCGAGAACCGTACTATGGTCCGGTTCTGGCTGACACCTGGACCGTGGACCGAACCACAGGGGAACCGGACCAAAAGTCCGGTTCGAACCATGGTTCAGGACCAGACCACGGCAGCACTAAGTGGACTCAAATATGGGTTTCCAGTCTAAGAGATGCATTAAGAAGTCAATTGTAGGGCGGTTGATGCTACATACAATAACTTGGTGTCTACAGTACACTTTGATGCAACTTTGATGGACAAAAAATGTCTGCACCAATACTCTAGTGGAAATCCTGATCTGGCCAGCACATTGAAATTTCGAAGAAGTTGGTGCACTGTTACCACTAATTGTAAGGGCTGGGGGATTAAGTTGATAATATAATGGATCTGAGTGCGTGCGCCAAAAGAACGCGAGGTGTGATTATCTTCATCTTCATCGTGATCTTGCCTATTCAAATATTCAAGTGCTCAAAATGGCCTTGCTTGCGCCGACAGAGCTTCGGCAATCATCGTGTGCCTCGGATAAGCGACGGCAATCATGTTCACGTACAGTGCTCAGTCAACATTGACAACGACATTTTAGAATTGAGCAGCCCTATATTGGTCCAGAAGACCAGTGTTTGGCACCAATATTCGTTTACGTACTGCAAAGCAATCTCTCAGCTCACTTTTTGACAATGGCCAATCCAACATGATCATGTCAACCATCTGCTCATAAGATAGTCCTCACGCAGTTTCAGCAAACCTCACGTGATGTGACCACACTGTGACCTACTGATCCAGATGAGTGCCTTTTTCGGACTACTATAGATCATCTTAGTATTCCATAGTTCGCAAGTTCATCTCCTCTTGCAATTCAACACAAATGACAATTCCAAAATGGACAAAGCATGATGAAGGACACATTCTGTAGATCTTCCATCTCAGTTTTTCTTCTCTTTGCCATCACAAGTATCCTATGAATGATCATCAGTTGTGTCACATTTCATCACACTTTAGCACATGACATTAACTGTAACTGTTTGGGGACTATCTTATGTCTCCTTAGTTTCTTTTTTGACTTGTTTTGGGCTTCTTGGCATAACTGTCAAGATGAGGAAGAAGCATTCTTAAGAAGCTGCAGGAAGGCTTTTGGTGAAAAATAGAGCTCAAATGCATGAGACAAGAAATCTGCCTGAGAACTGAACTCAAAATCAATGTATAGCACAACACAAGTAGCTGGGAGAATGATGTATCATTTACTTGTACTGTAGCAAAAGTATGATATATGAATGACTCTGAGCTGCAGGACCCAGTGATACATCACTCCACTTGACTCTACAGTCTAAGTCAATTTCATAGCCTGAAGTTCACCAACATCAGCCAAACACTTATTTGAAGTTCTCATATAGGTAGTACTGCACAGTGCTGCACAGTGCTACACAGCATTACACAATGCTATCCATATGGGGACATCCCTGCATACCCAATTAGGGTTTTGCTGATGAACATAATTGTGCATTTCTGTGACATGGATAAGTGTGCTTACTACAAACTTGTTAGCTGAGGATGGAGAACAGTGAGTGCTCAAGAGAGTCAGCAGTCAGGGCTTGAATGCTGACACCTCAAGAACGTCCAGCTTTCAGTCATAGATTACTAAGCTGAAACATACTGAAATCAATGGAAAAAGTGTTGTGAAGTTTTCCATGTCACTGGAGACTGAATATGTGTATCGTAAGTTGGGGGAGGGGTTTTGGATGCTTGGTGTTGGTGTTAACTGAGACTACCTCTGATTATTTCAAAGGCGCCAGTCCAAAGTGAAAAATCCTAGCTTAGGTGAATGAGAATTGCATGCACTAGGTGTTTTTAGTGTTTGTGCAAGGTAGTGACATGTGAGTGCCATGTGACCTGATGAACAGATGTGTCTAAAAACAAGGGACTGTGTGAACAGGACAAAAGATCAGAGATAAGCAAAACAAAGGCATCTGAAAACCTCGAGTGTGAGGTAGTGAGAAGAGAAAAAACCTGGTGTCATGCACCAAATGTGTTTGGTAGCGAGAACATGGTTTTTATTTATTTATATCTTCATTTCCCATATCATTCCTTACACACCATTTCATTTGTTTCCCTTCCTTTCCCTTGATTTTTCGATTTTTTTTAGTGATTTTCAACAGTATTACAGCATCCCACATTTTGATGGCATTCTGCATTCAATGAGGTTGATTCACCTTTCCCCCATTCACACACTTCCAACACTCTCCCATCTTTACCCACTACTCTCTCAGACAACCTCAGCATCAGCCAGACCATGCCAAATTGCACCAATATGCCGAAAACCACATCTTTATTCATCCTGTCCTCATCTCCTTACCACTTCCAATCCTCTTCAGTGGCTTATATTCATTGAACCATCCAAACCATTATCCACTTGCACCTCACCTCCATAATCACTGTGGACACCATGCCATTCCATCCTCACACTCACCAGAGATTGCAAACAACCAAGTCTCTATGCAGATGACCAATCCCTTTATCATGCTGGGGAAGCATCTTACAGACTGTATATATCCCATGATCCCTACATGTCAACATTTTGCACCAACAACCACATGGCATCTCTGCAGCAGAGCATTTGGATCATCACTCCATCATGGCATCATAGCATCATCACTTCATTCCATTCTCCACTGCCCATATGCTGCATCATTGCTGCATCACAGCTCTTGGATCATCACTGCACAGCACTTTGTCATGCTTGCATAGCAATTTGTCATGATGACTCAGGTCATGAGTCATGGTTTGTAATAGTCACAACCTTGCTTGATCATCACTTTTTCATTCTCTGACTCATTCTTTGTCCTTATGATTCATTCTCCATTCTATGACTCATTCTGCATAGGATTTGTTCTATTTTTTGAAATTGCTCAGTAATCACCTCTGAAGCACAGCACATTCATTCCATTCCCCCCTTTCATTGCCCTCTTCATTGCCTTACTCATTGCCTGGAGTGTTGCTTTGCATACAGACTCCAACTCCCACAAACCCAAACTCTTCAACAACTCAAAGTGTTTGAAGCACTATTAGGGTCAGCCCACCTTATTCTGAACAACTAATGAACACAGCACTTCTAAGCACAAGGACCGCTGACCAGTAGCATTGTCTGGTTTTGTTGTTTTTGTTGAAGGTTTCAACAAACCAGCAATGAAGATCAACACTGGGAGCACAATGCAACCCATACCAAGCACAGCTCACAAACAGTTGGGCTCCTTGCACGACCCCCCTAAATATGAGCAAGCAAGGAATGTCAAATTTGAATCTATTATGACAAGTGATACATCATTTGTACCAATGAGAGAACATGTCCATTAAAGACTGCACAAGAGCCAAGTAAGAATCTGAAAATGATGATGAAATGAACATTGGAAGAATGGAGTTGATCTTGCACCAGTACTCCATGAAGGCTCGTGATTTCCAGTGGCCTTGCATAGCTACAATGTCTGGTGGAGTACCACATAGTAACAGCTCTGTTGCTCCACCAATCCTGAAGCAATGACCAGAAAGTTCCAATAGGCCAGCTTTTTTCCAGATTTTGTTGCAACAGTTGATGAACCACAAGCAGCACATGGGAGACCAGTCTCCAGACACTGTCTCAAAGGAAAAAAGGGGGGCATCAAGTGGGACAGCTGCATTTACTGCGAGATGATGATTGAGGGCCACAACTGGGTTGGATGGATTGTTGATGTGTGAAATAACGATATTCACGCCATCACTGTGAGTGGTCTTTGTCCATGGGATTGTGAGCACAAGGAATGCAACTCCTGTGAGGGTGGTAGAATGGCGAAGGGTCGCAGAGCATGAAACATGCTGAGAATGATTGAAGGAGTTAGGAGAGTCTATGATAAGTTCACTGAGTCTATGGTGGGAAAAGCTTAGATGATGTGGGTAGATGTTAGAACATGAATAAGTACCTGCAACATGACCAGAAGGCTACTGTTGCAATAGCAAAAACAGATGCGTCGAATGCATTTGTCAAATCAAGGCTGCAAAGCAGTGCATGCAGATGTTCTGGTGAAACTGGAGGTCTGCAAGGGTATTTGGAAGATGCTGGAACTAATTTTGCAAGGCCTGTGGTGACTGAATGGAGGATGTTGTGACCGTGTCATTGTGCGCTGTGAAGTGTGTGGCAAAAATGAATACCGGCAAGCCAGTTCTGGGCAGTTGTGGTGGCAATTCTGCCAGCCCAAGAAGAAATGAATGAGGCAAGAAGGAATTCTGGTGCAGGTATCTGCTGAGACTCTGAAATCTTTCTGGTGTCACAGTACTGGTGAAACCAAAGTAGCCCAGTGCCGTAATTCTTGCATGTTTTTGTTTTGATGGATGCTAACATGATGTCAAGCAGTTGCAAGACATCATCAAATGGTAGTTTACCAAGAAGTGATGAATGAAATGAATGTGAATGTGGTGTGGACCAGAGGCATACATGGTCTCAAGCGAGAACATGTGGATGAAGTGTGGAAGGTGTAATTTTGTTTTCTGATTTTTGTTTTCTAGGCTTGGCATGAGTATGAACAGAATTGGGTGGTACCCCCACACATGGAGGCTTAGCCAGAGCATCCTTGAGTAGAGCCAAAACTGATGTGGCATCAGGATATGCTGATACCAACCCTTGTGTGTTACTGAGCATGAGCAATGATGAAAGGTGAGAGCTCATCAGGGAGCGAAGTACCAGGAAGGTGGAGTGAAGGTGACATTGTCTCACCATGAGAGATGTTGTCTGCCTTGTTCCAATCAGACTCAACATATGATAACACATGTGTTACATTCGATGCCATCATGAGGTGCTCGATGCAGCAAATACAAAGATTGACTTGGAAGTTGTGGCTTCTGCTGTGATTGAAAGTGCCTATGACACCTTGATTATCCAAATGTGCTAGGATAGATGCATTCCTCCAACCTGAGTCAGACAGGAAATGGACAGCTAGTTCAACAGCTACTGCCTCAAGCCAGCCAATGTCTCATCCATGCCCTTTCCACCCTGGGTGGAGGGCCCAGGCATCCCATCTGTCACCTACAATGAGTCCAATACCCCAACTTGTTGAAGCATCCACCCAAAGGTTGATGTCCTGTGGAGATCTGTGGGGTAGAAAATCTTGTGGGGTAGTCTTCAAAGTGAGAGTTTCTAGCCACCATTTGAGGTCCTTCAGAATTGAATGTGGTGGGTGAAGGAGTGAGAATTTAGAAGAGCAACTAGCAATGAATGCTGATAAGTTTGTGAGGTAAGCATGGCCATATGAGATGATGAATGAGACATGTGAAAGAGTCCCGTTGATACTTATCATGTCTTTGCATGAAAGTTTCCTTGAGCAAAGCAAAGACTCTACAACCAGGGCTACCTTTGCAAGTTACTTCTTGTGTTTCTCCTCTGGGAGATCTACCATGTGGTTCACTAGGTCCCACAGAAAACCTAAGTAGATGAAAATGAAGGCATAGTCCTGCTGCTTTTGGGGATGCCAAGGTATGCCCAGTGGTCTCAAGCCATTATAGACGGCAAGAAAGTCATGTGGGTAAGTGAAGGGTAATCTCAAGCCGTCCACTAATAGAAGTCCTCCACCATTGGAGTACCTGAAAAATAAGTGGTCATCCACCCATTTTTTTATTGGACCAAGTTCCATTGAATGCAGGATGTCAACTGTTGCATCCACTACATGTCCTTGGATCCCCCCTATAGTGGCTAGACCAAAGGGGAAGACATGATCTATGAAGAGGCTGCCGTTGACTTCAACAACAAGGAAACATTTGTGTGGGGGCTACATGGGGACGGTGTAATAAGCTGCCTCTATATCTAGCATGGCCGCTTGTGTCCCAGGTGGTGCCGAAGCAACCTGAATGAATGATGTGAGAACACATATGAAGACAAGTGGAATAATGAGACCAAAGTCATGAAAGTTTGCTAGGGCAGTAGTGCCAGGAAATGGACTGAAGTCATGCAGTGGAAGATGCTGAAGATGAAGATGTCAAAACATTGAAAGAGCTGAAGCATGAAAGGAATGAAACTGACCAGCTCTGCTACCTGTGCAGCCATTCCCCACTCTGTGGGGAAATCATCTGAGTTGAGGAGACTGTTCACTGAGAAGCCATCTGCATTGCAATAAGAAAGATTGTGTATGACACAGAATTTTCCAGGTTCGCCTGCTTTTTCGATGACTCCCAAAGGTGAAGAAGTGAAGTGGCCACCCAAGATGGAGTGAACTTTGGAATTTGAGAAAGGACCTGACATGCAACCAAGTTTAACCTTGTCATTGCAATATGCATGGATGACATCAATATTGTCTAGTGCTGACTTATGATTCTTTGGGATGTATGTTTTTGAAAGCAGAGGCATGTTGCCTATTGGGAAGCTGGCTGCAAGTTGAAGATGATGTTGGGGTATATGTGTGTGAGATTATACTGGTGAAGTAGTGTATCATAAGCTTGGGAATCATATGGGGTGATAATGTGACTCAAGACCTCATTAGAGGCATGATTTGGATGTGGCTCCATGTGCTTGGTTTCCACAGATTGAACTAATGGAGTTATGAGGTAGACAGGGGTCGGAATTCTGAAAGTCCAGGGGTCCTAAGTCCAGTAGTATGAAGTCCAGGCAGAGTTTCTATTACTAGGGTCAGAGTGGAGAACCGGAGAACTAGGCGGAGATCAGGAGATCAAATGACTGGAGATACTAGAAGATAAAATCTCAGTCTATTGATTAGAACTCTGGTAAGTAATATGTACCTAGAAGATAAACTATAGTACTTGTTAGTACTGGTAAAAATGATAGGGGAAAAACATCGGACTTACATCTCAGTCTATTGATTAGAACTGAGATGTACAACTACTTGCTAAGAGTATATATATGTCTAACTAGCTAATTTCTGGAGATGATTGATAAGTATGTTACAAAGACATTAGTAAAAACATTGGTAAGAAGTATTCATAAAACTCCGGAGTAGTTTCTGCTCCAGGCATTGCCACAATGTGGCTGTGCTGGTCCGGACTTGCTAATCTCTGGTTCTGGATCTTCACTGGACCGGCCAGAGATAGGGGCGGACTTCCTGCCAGACTTACTGCTGGATATGTCAGACATGTCAGACTCCAACATGAACATATGTGAACAACATCTGCAGAGTGCTTAGGGGCATTACAGCATCCAAGATTTAAGAGTGCTTTGAGTGTTGTATTGCAAAATGTGAAGACAATACTTCAAACTTAGCTTGAGATTGTGGGCAGTCAAATCATTTATGTATTTGCAGACATTTTCACCTTGAATAGGTAACAAACACAAATTCATTCACAATTGGCTCAAATATCTAGCTAAACTTGAAGTTTAGCACATCACATTTTGCACCACATTAAAACCCAGTTTAAACTGCAATCTTCACATTTAAACTGCAAGTTTTGGCGTTTAAGCTGGGTTTGACAGCCATTTGCAGAACACTAGGCCAAACATGCAAAAACTACATATGCGCAGTGGTGTTTGAATCTCCATCTCCAAACAGATATGTAGGAGGGCTCTTGAGGTCAAAGAGCTCTCAGGATCAACTGGGCTCACGTCGCCACATGGGCACAATGGGCTCTCAGGTGGTCCAATTGGAGTCCGACTTATTGCCGAATGTATGTATTTTTTTTGCTCCGGCCTAGCATTCTGCAACGCTGTAATGTTGTGCAAAATGTGATGCGGCGCTAAACTTGAAGTTTAGCTAGACATTTGCGCCAATTATCAATGTTATTTAATAATTATTACTTATTCAAGGTGAAAATGTCTGCGAATATATGAAGTGTTCAACCTTTGAAGTATCGTCTTCGCATTTTGTACAACATTTGAAGCACTCTTAAATATCGATAACCCCGATGCGTGACGCAACGTTTCCTAAAGCTAGGCTAATTACATATACTTAGACAGGCATGAAAACGTTCCGAACAGTTTTCGCTAGTTTGCACAACTGATGCGCGGCGCTCAGCCAGTGGGGTGACGCTGCACAAATGATCCAAGTCCGCGATACATCGCGATCACTATCATGGATGGAAGAGTGTATACAAGCTAGTTCCTGTTGAGCTGAGTTATATAACTTGAGCGACACTGTACCTGGACCTTGGGAGGCAGCTGCTCAAGCTTCAGGGCACAATTGCTATCACGACTTGAAAATGGAGAGCAAAAATAACGGCACAGGTGACGATCCGGCGCTTGGAGTCTGCGAGACATCGCGATCATCACAGATTCAGGTGCAAAGCATTTCCTGTAACTCTGAACTCGGGTGATACACCACACAGTATAGTATGTGTTTATAATTAACAACAGCATACAGCAGCAGCAACAATAAAATAAGAAGCCAAAATTGTCCATACAAATAAATAACCTTGCAATATTGTCGCACAGCACCAAGGTCATAGTTAGTTTATGACTTCGACGTCATCTACAGCTTCCATCTTAACCCACATACCACCCTGCGAGGTAGACCCTAGTTAGATGGCTGCAGAGCACATAGGAGTAAGACTTGCCATGGCATAAAGTGTCAAGTGGTTTCTCGGCCTAAATCGCTCGATCGCCTGCCGACCGTCTTTCTCCTTCCACCACGCAGGCGGGGACATCGCGGGCTCGGGGGACAGTGTAATCGCAGAAAAATTTTGCAGTAGGCGAATGAGCATGAACGACATTTCGTTGTAGGCAAACTGAGATACGAAATAGGGTTTAAGATGGGTGGCGATGATGACTGAGCGACGTACTTGTTGCCCTAAGCATATTCTGGGTCCCGCGTTAAATGGAAGGAAAATGAAAGGATTGGGAATCAGGTATTTCTTCACGCGCTCGTCGAGCCATCTATCCGGATCGAACTCCAATGCTAGAGCATAGGATCCGATTGAATCGATAATTTGTATGCAAACGAGGTTAAAATTACTTACCATCTGGTCCCCATAAATCAGTTCTCCGGTGCATAAGGAACACTGAATAGCTGAGCCTGAAAATGTTCAGTCATGCGATGAATCTCAATGATCGAATATAATGCATACATGGTCCCTTGTGGGATAAACAGTGGTTTCTTCCCAGGTTCGGGGGATATCCATGTGGTGTCACGTATGTTTTCCCTAAAAGCTCGTGGCTCAAGTCTAGCATCTTCGACGTAGACTAAGAACATACCTCACATCAAAGGGGCTAGGTGGTTGTGGTACGATGATAAAATACGTCTGAAATTAAATTAAATTACTTACACGGCAGGGAAGAGGCGTAGCGTTTCTAAAAACAGGTGAGCAACATCCCCACGAGTGGCGGGAAACTAGAGTATGCACCATTGAGGACGGCCCGGAGGTACTTCATCTCTTTGATATCATCATATGTAGGTCCGCGAGTTAGCCCAACCTTCGATATGATTTCCTCCCTGAGCCGAGTGAGGAACTCTGGATGCATTGCCAGCAAATATATAGCTGATGTCAATGTTGAGGCTGTCTAATAATGATTCTTTTTTTCAGACATGGATAGCTCAAAGGTCACTGAAAGCTTACAGTATCTCTTCCGGCCAGTAGTATATTTAACGTCTCATCTTTGATGATTTTGAGATCTGAAAAGAACATCTTAAAAACAGAAAATCTGTGGTAACGCGCGATCTCACCCGACGTAAGATTTACGAGATGGTCTACAAGGGTTTGGTCGTCTGCGAGTTCATTTCTGTCTAATTCGACAGCTGTTCTGTGCTTCTCCAGAGCGTCTTTGAGGATCGGATCTAAAAATGCGTTTACCACTTTCATGTGTTGGGCGGTGCTGTCAGCAAGAATCTCAATAAGTGGCCAGGCCTGCCCGATTGAAATACGACGATTGATTCTCTGTTGAGCTTGAGAGAAAGCATATGCGAAGGCTGCGGCGGCGTTGTCTCCTTGAATAGCATTTGTGGATTCTGTTGAGTTATAGGGGTAAGGGAGTCCAGCGGAAAGTGAATCGATACAGTGTCCAAATAAGAACTCTGATGCAGAGTCAAGCGTGAATCTGGAGATAAGATCCTGTGTGGTTTCAACAAAAGATGACGATGCAAGCTTGAACGAGCCGTACTTGGAAGTCAATTGCCAAGCCCATTCTGAAACGTTCCTTCGCCAGAGCGATAGCATGATCCGCATGACGGTCAAAGATCTCAAAGTGACCTATCCGATCATGAGTGAAGAAAGGTCGTGTCATAGTTCGGTGAAGCCTGGAAACACATTTAAGATTTCCCACCGGAGGGGATCTTCAAATCCATGGCTCACTTCCAGGTTTCACCTGGTGGCACAGCCAATCGATCAATTAGTAAAACATAGAAGGCTCGCCGATGCACACTTACCATCCGAATTAAATACGCCCGTCCCAAGGACGGAGTCAGCTGCTTCTCTGAACTTGGCACCTGCATCGAGTCACATGTCACATGTAAACAGACGGCATCTATTGGTGCATACCTTTAACATAATTATCGAAATCAGTTGCGAGAATGGTCTATGTGGCGTTCAATTGTAATCTCTTCGAATATACATTGAGGCTTGCCTTGATGTGTTGTGGCTCCGTGGTCAGGATGACGTCCTCCCAAATAAAACGAAAATTGATAGTCGGCCCGAGTACCTTGATCTCGTCCTCAATAGGTCGTCCTGGACAGAAGTATAATTCTGTAAAGGGCGAACGTGGAATGCATGAAACGGCAACTGTACCAAGGTATTCATTCTCGGACCTCAGGACCATCGTCACTACCTTGTCCAAATTTCCAGGCCATTTGCCCTGGACACGAGGAACAAGTCTGGCACCGAGTCGATTGGCCTTTCGTTGTTGCAATCTCTCATCCGCAAGGACGTAAGCCGCAAACCCGAGAGGCGCTGCTCCCAAAAGCATCGCAGATATAAGCCATGGAGAAACTCGAACGCCTTTTAGAGAGGCCAAGCGTACTGCGATAATGACGGAGGAAGCGGCCGGAACAACGATGGAAAGCAAGCCCCGTGTGAGGTAGGCTACGCCAGGACTGACCCAAGATCGGGACATAGCTTGGAGTTTTTTACAAGTTGGTGACCCAGATCAGCAAACGACAAACCAAGGAATACTTGTGGCACTTGAAATTACCACTTAAACAGATGAAGGTCGCTGGCGCCGATAGGTGTCAAGCGTTTAAACCAAGTTCAAACTTGGATTACGGTTGACTCGGATGTACTAACTCACAAGTTCACAGGGGTCAGGTCTTCGGGGCGTTACGTACGCTGTTACAACCCCAATTTTGTAGTCAGCTATTTATACTCATATCATGTCAGAAAAAGTTTGACCAGGTGAGTCTAAACTGATATGACCAGATCTGTAACACATTATCACAGAGGCAACCTGAAGACCCTGTGACTACTTGTCTGCTGCAACCTTATGACCTCTCCAAAACTTTCTATCCCCGAAGATGATGCCCGAATACCTGCCCGATCTTGAAGGCCAATCCGTATTAGCATTTGCTCTCAGGCTGCCGGTGATGATGACAGTCCAGAGCAAACGGATCATACCTGAAGCACATGCAACCTTCCGTTGCTACTCTTGGAGTGTTTGATAACTCAAACTGTGGTAATTTTCTCTATGTATGGTCACTGGAGCGCGGAATGAAACCCAAAGGAATGGAACCTCCCACTGTCCATGACGGACACTATATCACGTCACCTGAAGGTGGAAGGATGGAATCAAATGTCTGCAAAATGATTTTTATAGCCGGTAGTTCTCTGTATTGACACGCAGCTCTTGTTCGCACCTCGAGTTGAACTTGCCATCATCACTTGCCGCTGGAAGTAAATCAATATGATCACACCGGGGGTCTCTTTCCTTGGTCGCACAGTCGTATTGGCAGGCTCGTTCTACCTGGGCACTGTCTACTTAGCGCGGTTCGCGACAATGTTCGGTGTATCCTTGCCACCATGGATCTTCCTACTGGGTGCGACCAGTAGTTTGCCTATTGGATTTGCGTTGCGCCTTCTGTATGTCGGTATCATTCGCCGCCGACAGGCTGCAAGGATGGGTGCCCGCCTTGCGTCCCCTCTTAAGGGCAAACGATTCGGTAACCTCGACATTATGCTCAAGCTGTTTGACCGATTCAATAACGGCTATCCTGGTATGTCTGTCTATAATTTTCGCGCACTGATATTGCATGAATTATTTTATCAGGCGATGGGCTGGCAGAGATCGTCGCAGAGATCGGAACGTGCTTTAACCTCCGTATCATGTTCGAGGACCTCATATTTACCGTGGAACCCAGCCACATCAAGGTATGCCGATATTTTCTTCTTTGAAGTTGTGGCACTGATTTCATTTATTCCTAGACCATTCTAGCGTCCGAATTTGAAAACTATGTTAAAGGTAATGAGTTAACCATATCTCCAATAAGCGTTGCCTTCTTAAATGTTCTGCATAGGGGATAAATTTAAGAATTCGATGTCAAGTGTCCTCGGAACCGGCGTTTTTAATTCTGATGGTAAATGAACTTCTACTCGGTTCCCGGGTGACTGACAGCACACCAAAAAAGGAGAAATGTGGAAATTTCATCGCTCTATGACAAGGCCTTTCTTCAGCCATGACCGAATCAGTCACTTCAATACCTTTGATCGTCATGCCGAAGTCGCCATCACGCAGATGAAGGCGCGTTTCCGTGCTGGATATCCCGTTGACTTCCAGGTCAGCTTTATGCCAAACATATCCTACTGTTACATCGCACACTGACATACAAAAATATAGGACCTTATGTCGCGGTTCACGCTCGACTCCGCTACAGAATTTTTATTCGGAAACTGCGTGCACAGTCTTTCTGCAGGATTGCCTTACCCGCATAATGTCGCAACGGCGAAAGCCCTTACCGGCAAGGCAAAGATTGCTGAAGACTTTGCTCAGGCTTTCGCAGATGCACAGACATTTATCGCCCAGCGTCCCCGCAAAAGTTGGGTCTGGCCCTTGTTTGAGATCTTCAAGGACAACACCGCAGCGCCTATGCGAATCGTGAACTCATTCATCGATCCTATCTTGAAAGAAGCTATTGCCAAGAAATCTCATCATGCCAGTGGAGAGAAGAATGTTGATACCGACGACATGACATTACTGGACCATCTTGTCGATATGACGACAGGTAGGGCGCCAGCACCCTCGCGTATCACGAAACTGATCCGCTGGTAATAAGATCCCGTGGTGCTGAAAGATGAGATCTTGAATATCTTGATCGCCGGCAGGGATACGGTAAATCTATTGTTGCGTTCGCTTGAATATCAGCTAATTACCCTGCACATAGACTGCTGGGACGCTGACTGTTGCCCTGTATCTACTTTCCACGCACCCGCATGTGATGGCTCGCCTAAGAGAGGAGGTCATGACCAAGGTTGGACCTACCGACAGGCCAACTTACGATAACATCCGTGACATGAAGTACCTTCGTGCTGTAATTAACGGTACACTCAACTTTTGTGGCTTGTTTTGCTTCGACCTCTGACATTTTCTGTTTCAGAAACTATGAGGGTTTTTTCTCCTGTGTAAGTCATTTGAATCAGGAATTTTACGATCTATCTAACTGCGTTTTTCAGACCTTTCAATGTTCGGTGCGCACAGCGTGCTACATTCTTAAAGAAATGCTCACATCACAATAGCGAGAGTGTCAATGCATCCACTCTACCTGCAACTAGTCACTTGGACAAACCAATCTACGTCCCCCCGAAGACAAGGTACGGTTGTATTTTCCTCCGAAATTTTCCAACGTAACGCAGACAACGGTCATAGTGTCAGCTATTCCGTTTTTTTAATGCATCGCAGAAAAGATCTTTGGGGCCCTGACGGTACGTACGCCATTTCCTGATCTATTTGCACGCACTGACATTTTGCCAGCCGATGAGTTCGATCCCGACCGCTTCCTCGATGAACGATTACATAAATATCTTACACCCAAACCCTTCATCTTCCTCCCCTTCAACGCCGGCCCTCGTATCTGTCTCGGGCAACAGGTAACACTTTTCGCTTCCTGTTCCTCACTTACAAGTTTCCTGATCCCCAGCTCATAGTTCGCTTACAACGAGATGTCATTCATGCTCATCCGCCTCCTCCAATCCTTCTCTTCTATCACTCTCCACCCCGAAGCACAAAACCCAGGACACTCTCCCGCCTGCTGATTGGGCTCAAGCAGAAGGCCGCAAAGTCACGTGAACAGTTCTGGCCGAAAGTACATTTGACGTTATATGCTCATGTACTGTGCTCTCCTCTTGCTTCGTTTCTATGCTTATAATTTCACTTGACAGGGCGGTCTATGGATCCTGCATGACAGAAGCTGAGAACGCTTGATTGAATAACATAATGACACGTTAGGAGAAGTGTACTAATTGTGGACCTGTATGAAAAACTAACTGTATCATGATCATCTCTTATATCTGACCGTCATTTTCTCAAATGTTCTACTTCCTTTCAATAGTGTGACCTGCGACGATTCGCAGAATCTTCGTTGCATCAGTGCTACCATGGATGTGTTGTATCGTAGTGTGATAGAAATGTCATTATGTAAATAGCACAATCCGGCACAATTCCGTTTCAACATCTAAAAGAAAGACTCCCCCACTCCACAAGTTTCAACTCCACATACTATAGTACCTATGTCCCATTCTTCTGACGTCACCCTCCTCACCTGGCGATGTTACGCATAGAGAGGTCTCCTCCGTAGTTGGTGGCGCGGCGATCCCAGCGTCCATGCATCGGGTCAGTGGAATGCCTTATTGGCAATCGCGAACAGTAATGACATAACGAAGAGGGCCAAGACGAGGAGCCAGCCTAGCCAAGCGAATGCGAGCAGCGCAGTTAGGATCTTACACGTGCTGTACGCCCAGCAGGAAGAAAGGTTACCCCACATGACGTCAACGTCAGGTGGGTTGCTGGTGTGCTGCGCCCAAGTGTGAGTATGATGAATCATAGGGAGTGGGCGGAATGACGTACTGTGGCAACGGCAGCACCGACGAGCCAGAGGAGGAAAAGGATAAACAACCCAATGAGCTCTGCGGTAAAGGTATTCATCCGGCGATGCTCGTGTCTGCCGTGTATGGTCCGGGCACTGATGCGAAGTAGGGTTAAATTTGGTATAAACGCAGTGGGTATCATACGTACATAAATGCGGACCAGAGCATGGTGATGATGGATGTTACGAGCAGTTCAACCACGATATGGTCTTTACGAGCTTTAGTAAGGATTATGCACTTGCATCGTAATGATAGACGTACCATAAAACCGGACGCCTCCGTTGAGAGGATCAAGTGGCGACATATGTAAGGGTGTAGTGGAGCCTTACTGCGCACAGCGCCATAAGGATGACTGAAAAGATGAACTAGACACGGAAGTCAGCATCTCGAAAGACATACGATGGACTCGCGACTTACTAGGAGGAAGTATACGAAGACTCGTACGAAGTGGATCATGACGGTAGTGTGCAAAGGATGACTCGACTAGGTGTGTTTGCAGATAGGCGGGACTTTATACACACCAGAAGGGTAGGCACGAGGCAGCGGTCTTCTCTGACCTAATTGAAACCATGCGGCATGTTTCCATTCCCGAAATTACAAATAAGTAATGGGGCCTTGTGTAATGTAGCTGAGGGAGCGCACGGCGATGGACAAATGGAGTGAACAAAAACGAGACTCCAGGGAGCGGTGAATACTTGACGGCTTTCAAATCCACGGAGACTCTCCTTTGTTTGATCGCTGGACAAGCCAATCAAGTTGCTAAACGCAATGAGTCGAGAACTGTGCTTCTCGGAGGTGCTTGCCACGTTTAATTGCCTCGAGGCCTGTCACTGATAGTGGCCTCGTTGAGGTCATGCGCCATTTCATGGCAATTGACATCATATGCATCATTGGTGCTGGACAGCGCAATGAAACGTACTATGGATATCCATCAGTTGTGAAATCGGTTGCTGAAGTTCTTACTCCGTAATAGTCTGGTGAAGAGCGACGTTGGTTGCTCTCCATGATGGAAAGAAACTGAATTCAACAGAGTAAACTTCGGGTCAACTCTCAGTCGTTGACAATGCAGTGGTTAATTGCAAATCTAACGGTCCGGACGAGTAGAAGAAGAAGCTCAAGTCAATTGAGTCCAAGGGAAGCGGCATTATGTGCTTCCAGAGCTGTGCTTTCGCCTATCGTCGTGGCTGCAGAGGACATGTCATGAAATTGTACCAATGATGAATTCACTGAATGAACCCCTTTCAAATTTGACTCCTTTCTTCAAGTTCCTGCTCTCGCACACGCAAACGATCTTCTCGTACCTTCAATTCCTCCTCTCGAATGTTCAGATCCTCTTCCCGAAACTTCAAATCCTCTTTACGCAGCCTCAAACCCTCTTCTATCGTTGTCAGACCTTCCTCTCTTGCTATCACCTGGTCCTCCCTGAGTCTCAACATCTTTTCAGCTACTTTTAGCCTCTCCTTTAGCGCTTGGCTTTCGCTATCAGATACATCACCTTGATCCTTCCGGTTTTGCTATATCACATGTCGACGAGAATATATAGGCACATTGAATGAACGTACTAAAATATTGTTTGATGCCTTCAAAGGAGCTTCGCCAGCACGAGTGTAGATAGTTTCCTGATCACTGTTGGAGGACATAGTGGAATTAGTGAGCAAGGGGTTGTTCCTTGGTTGTTCCTGATCTGATCTAGCCTGGACCCATTTTAAATATTGTCGTAATCTAAGTGGGAGATTTCGTCGCCACGTCGCTCGTGAAAAGCAACGGTTTATGAACTGTGCGTGCTAGCTTCAAAGCATCCTACAACGAGCTACAAAGTTTTGCAGCCCGCGTAAGTGTTATTCAGGAGTCAGAATCTTGAAGGGCATATTAGCTGATTGCATGAAATTAGCGCCGTTAGCCGCAGCATCGCCGCAGTGCGTCGTTACACCACTCAATTGCTGGTTATCATTATTCCCCACATATCCTTCATACTTTCCCCCGCATACCCCTTCAGTCCTGTCATTACCGACCGTCTAATCATTAACATTCGTCATGCCTGTAGTCTGGCAGAGACATCCTCGATATTTCCTCCTCGTGGCCTTGGTTCTGACAGCAACTTTCTTCCTACTGAGTCCATATGAATCTCCGCTCTCCACCGACTCGTATGCTGCCTATATCCGGGATGGCACCCTCCCAGCACGACTTGAGCGAGCAGAGAGGGTCTATCAGAAAGTAATAGCTAGCCGCAAGGATCTAATACAGAGATATGGCACAAGTTCTCGCGACATCGTCATGTACGTCCCACCAACGTACCAGTGCTGTTGTGGAGAGTTAAACGTGTTTCAGGTTCCCACCAGACAAAGATCCGTGGCCAGCATACACCGTCTGTGAGTTTGGTCGATGAAGATTTACGTTTGCCATTAGGCATTTACCAACATTCTCAGGGAGCTTCTTTCCTCCATCTTTCGATTGTCCGCACGAACTAGAGCGCATAGGTGCACTAGGGGATGGCGGAAAGTGGGCATGTGGCATGTCCCGGCTGGAGCACAAACCAGACTGTATCATATACACTTTCGGTACGCCTGTTCATTCATCCCGTTTCGGACTAGCACTCATTGGCACTTGCATAGGTATGAACTATGAAACGACATTCGAGGCAGAGCTCCTCGATCGGACGCGGCATTGTCAAGTCTGGGGATACGACTATCGCTCCACCTCGTTTGGATCTCACATCAAGAACAACTACCGCGCACACTTCTATTCGTGGGGTCTTGCCAACTTTGATTCACATGAGTCGTACAATAATCCTAAGCTGTATACTCTCAAGACGCTGCTCGAGCTTAACAGTTCGTATGCCCTTCTATATTCATTCTGTCTCTTGCTAATAAAATACTCTGATCAGAGCATGACCATATTGACGTACTCAAAATTGACATAGAGGGTTGGGAGTTCGACACCCTCTCACAGATCATCCAACCATACATTTCGTCCGGGGAACCACTACCATTCGGACAGCTTATAGTTGAGATTCACGCCTGGGACAAGAAATTCGAGGATTTCTTGCCTTGGTGGGAGCTGCTAGAGCAAGCTGGATTGAGACCATTTATGAATGAGGTGCGTACTAAATCTATGCACCGCACATTCTACTCAACGTTCTATTATTCAGATAAACCTCGTATACCAGAACTACAACCGGGGAAAAGACACGGATCTCGCGGAGGTTTGTCAAGCTTCTATGTTACTGAATATAGACTAACATGCCTCGCAGTACTCCTTCATCAACATCAAAGGACAAAACATCTTCATCTCGGACCCGCAAGATGCTCTTGGGTATTCGGATGTTAGATAAGCACTAAGCTGATCGCACCTTGCGGCGTACAGCCGTCGTGGCGTGAGTATGATGACATAGTGGACAGTCATTGGTCAATCTCGTGTGGATACACACACTATGAATATACGCGTATATTAAGATTGAGTACATGTTGCAGGTCCAGTGCAAGACTGTGCTGCGCTGAAACAGCGCTGTGGTGCTCCGTTTAGCTGTGTTTCCTTCAAAAGGTACTGACCGCAACATTGCGGATTCCACGCGTCTGTTACCCTTGATAGAAGGAGTGACTATCTTCCTTCTATTTCTGCGATGACGTCCTTGTTGTATTCCATGAATGGCATATCCGACACTTCTCGGACTCATTCGGAGCATCGCTTTCTCCACGTGACTTATGCCATGGCAGGGACGTTAACAGTCAGGTTTTAGACCTCAGATAGGTTTACCTACTATAGCAGCCTATAGATGTCTGGCCGACAAAATGAGTCTCTACGGATGCACTGCCACGTATGGAATCAACTGGACCGTTGATCTGAGTCTGCCACTGATCAGCTGAGACCAACTGGCTGGCATCAAAACAATTTATTTTCGGCGAGCTTCGAGGTGAGCATTTCCCCGACAATGAGAGGAAATGTCACGAGATGTCCGTTATTTAGATTGGCATCAAGTGGATATGATTGAGCGCCAATCTACGCCAACTCAAAAATCTGATCTGGAACACCGCGAAAACCGCGCTAAGGTGATTTCATATCGATAAGCCTACATAGCTTCATTCCTCAGGCCTTCCCCATCATGGATACTTATTTTGTTGGGATCTGAAAACTCCATACCATAAATGCCTTGCGGTATACAGCCTCTTCAAAACGTTTTCTTCTTCTTCTTCTTCTTCTTCTTCTTATTATTCTTCTTCTCTCTGTGCACTGATTGTTTGCTATGGAGGTGGACATTCAAGACACGTTTGGTGGGTATTTTATTTATTCTTTGCTCCTAGGGGCGTAGTTGACCTTTTTGTTTCAGGCGCAGGGTTCATCGGGGGTATGGTGGCTGCGATGTGAGTCGAGAGTCCGTCTCCTTCCGCCAGGACTTGACAGAGCGATCGGGTAATAGCTTGTATGGCATCACGACTCTGCAGGTATGCCGTCTTTCATTTGTTGAAGGTGGTAGCACTTACTGATCTGCGAATCCCCGCAAGACATACTTGTATTATGTGTATTACCCCAGGGACACCAACGGTCTGAAAGTATTGGTACGTCGTGTCTGGTTTATACTGGATTTCGGCTTTTTACGCAAGTATTACAGGTTGCGTTCATTTGGTATTTTCTCTACGTCACGGATTCCGCTTTTCCTGATTGCTTTACAGGGTCCTAGACACTTTACACGTCTCCCTTAGTGAGTTACGGATTGGCGTCTAAATTGACATCTACTGAAGTGATTCCCGTACAAGTGTGTCATGCCTTGTATTACTACCTTGTGCGCGTTGACAACAAGATTCTCATGTTCACGATTCTGATTCGGTATAGGTAACGAGTTTTGGTAACGCGGATAACCTTGGCACTGGAGTTTGGTATGTACTTCTTGAACACTGCAATGATTCAGTGCTGAGTCGTGCATCCTAGGTCTCTTTTCGTGAGTGCTTAGCGTTGGGTAATTCAACATCTAACAAACGAGAACCAAAGGCATCGATCGGTCTGAACGCAAGTCTTTTTTCATTCAAGATTATTCCTGAAGCTAACGACGGAAGCAGCTTTGCATGGCTGTGCTCGTGCAAACGTACGTGACGGTTGCTTCACGGTTTGTGGATGTATACTGAGCAATCTGTACAGATACTTTGCTTTTCGAATATCCTATCGTAAGCGTTTAGTGTCAGTTGATTTGCTTGCGTTGAATATTTGTGGGGTAGTCACCCGCTCCAATCTTCGATGGTGGCTGACATCCTTAATTGTAAGTTGAAGCTCTCGGGTTCACATGGTGACTTGGTAATGAATGGTGTTTCGTCGTTCCAAGATGTTGTTCGTTGTAGCACACTTCGGTAAGACTCCATATATGACTCGTATAGGCAGCTCATTGATCAGAGACTTAGCCTTTGGATTGGGTAGGCTTCCTTTTCTTATCTTATTCGCACAATACGCTGAGCCAAAGTAGAGACAGTCGTCCTTACGTGAATACTCCTTTCTTCAATCTGTATCAAATGTAACGAATCATCTCAGGTTCATCGAGAAGGAATTCAGCGCGCTTTCGCAGATTACTGTGCGCTGAAAGACTAGTTTGACTAGATGTCCTACTGACAGTTTTCCAGTTCTACGCTATGACGCCATTCGCTATCACTGCTGTTCTGTCCGACATCTTCATTGCTGCTTCGCTGTGCATTCTTCTGCACGGCAATCGCAGTCCTATTGTCGAGTAGGTCTCAACACCACATTGCTGACGTAGCTTGCGATTGATATTGCCACAGGACCAACGCACTCGTTAATACGTTGATTGTATACGCTATCAATCGTTGTCTACTGACTTCGTACGTCTCTTGTCTGAAAGACATGGGTGATTGTGTTAACCTCGCTTCTTATCTTCTAGAGTCGTTGCCGTGGCCGAAGTCACCGTGGTAAGTTCAGGCGAACTAGGCAGGCAAATCCGGGTTTGAAGCTGATGTTTGGTTGTCGCACAGTTTGCCATCAGCCCAGGGTAGTCTGTGGTTCATCGCGATAGATTTCGTTATCGGAAAGCGTGAGTGCAGATCTACGATTCTAGGGTGACAGGAATGCATCCTCACCCTTTTATTCTGCAGTATATGCAAATTCCCTTCTTGCATCGCTAAACAGTCGGAGTGCCCTACGAAGGCGCAACCTACACTCACAATGACAGCCCTAATTTCCGCCTCAACACCTTCGACCTATCAGGCCTACAGTCCTCAAGCGACAATGGAGGCACGCAGAGTAAAACGACCACCAGCACTGTCTCCGCCCATGCCCGTGCAAAACCAGTTCCAAGTGGGGATATCGACCCGCGTGAGGTATGATCGTCCTGTTCTTCTGTTTGTCTGATTAATTAACGACGGAGGTGAAGATGGGTGACTCAGACAGAGGCGAAGTTTGATGTTTTGGTCTTGCCGTGCGTGATTGCAAGACTGCCTGTTGCCTGCCGACCTGGCCCCATGTGCTGCCCAACAGTGCTTCGCACTTCACCATGATCATGATCATCATATCATCTTGTTGCTGATATCACTCTCATGCATCTTACTTGTATTCTTGTATCTTGATACCCCAAAAAATAAGCTTATTTCCATTAATAAGTGTGATTGGCATACTATTGCATTACAGCCCAATGTGGCCTTGAAACTATTCAAGACCATTGGTTGGCCTTACCATTCAAAGATGGAAGAAATCCTCCCCCACCACAGCTCCGCACAAGGCACCACCACCTATCATCCTGCTCTATCAGCTCCACAGAATGAACAGCCAGTTGCCAGTACCAGTAGCACACCTTATGATATTGATGTGAATATGTCAGATGCTGGTCTTGGTGTCAGTTGCATTGGTGGCACAATGGATGCCAATAACATCAGCCAGCCTCATTTCATTCTGGACCTCATTCTGATTGATACTAGTGTCCAGCTGGACATCAGCTGGGGTGCTCCCCCTCCTAGTCCTGCAGTTGCAAGTGGTGTTGGCACACAGAGTGCATGTGATGACGACGCACCAACTACTTGGCATTCCAACCACGAACTCATATATAGATCCACGTATACTAGTACCAGTCTCTTCCCTCAGTCCGTTCCACCAAGACTGAGGGTACATCTGTTTTCTTATCCTGCTACTCTCACTAGACACTAACACACTCTTACATTAGTGTTAACTGTTGTCTAGATCCTTTAGGTTATGAGCCCTGCTCACTTGTAAATGAGGAGCAGAAATCTTCTAGACAGATAAGGTTACCCAGGAACAAACATGCCAAGTTATATTACCTTGGGTGTGCAGCGCATTATGTCATGAACCCTTCTATCTTTGTCATTGAACTCTATCTTCGTTTTCTCATTTGGGCGAAAAGCATCTGATGTGACTTATATAAATTGAACTTGCTGTCATGCATGGTATGCAGCTTATACCATGACATGTGTGCTATACAAAAGATAAGGAAGGTATATTGAACTATACTCTACCATATCACCAAGTGATTCTATCATCTTTCATTGATTCTTTAGTCTGTTTTCTGAAGCCTCACCCCCCATGTTTCATTTCTTGTATCAGACACGAGGATTTCCATGTATTTCTATTTTGTTCTGTAACCTTCTCTTTCTTTCCATTTTTCATTGCTTATTCATCAGACTTTCTCACTAGCTGACTGATCATGTTTGTAATCATGTCACGTGACTGGGAAATAAGGTGATTTGTAAGACTTGCAAGTGTATTTATAATCTTCTTAGTAAATAGGATGACTCAGCTCACCAAAAGGCTTGGTTTGTAAGCACAACCTTACCAATCCATGAGATGACTCATACCTTTGATTCATCATGCTTTGTAAGATAACAGTGTATTTATAATGTACTTAGTAAAAAGGCTGACTCAGCACACCAAATGGTAGGATTTGTAAGCACATTCTTACCAATCCATGTGATGAATCATGCTTAGTAATCTGGCCTCCAAAAAGGTATAAAAGGAGCCCATTTTACACCCATGTGAAGATAACTTCCCACTTTAAACCTATTTCACTAATCTGAGTGATCAGGCAAGACATAGTCAAAGTGCAGGCAAACCAAGTGCCTTGAAGTAAGACTAAGACAAACTTACACTTTAAACCTATCCCACTAACTGAGAGTGAGATTAAGGCAAGACATAGTGAGAGTGCAAGTACTATCATTTCAACAAAGTAACTTCAGGTTAAAGAGCCCACAGGGAGGCTGTCCAGATAACTAAGTTACATATCACTACTTTACTGAGCCAAGCTCTACATATACTTAACAAAGACCTCTCTCTTTTACAGGAAGAGAGATACGACACAGGAGAACACGACAAAGTTGAGACATACTTTCATAGGTTGAGACATGACCTACTATGGTGAAACATACCTATCATTTTTCAGACACAACAAAATCACAGAAAACAGTCAATATAGTTTCTTCAGACAAAAGGTAATTTGTTTACTCTTTGACCACCCACGAATGACACATTATCAACCGAGAAGTAGAAAATCCATTGACCATGAACTTGAGGAGCTGGCAACTTCTAGTCTTATCAAAGTGTAGTTGTGATTGTCACTACATTTTACACTGATTTTACATAAGACCCTCAAGTAAGAAGACATCACGGGGTGATTCCCCCCTTTTATCTCCTTCTTAACTACCCCATCATTCTTGATGCCTGCTCATACTCAAACCAAGAGTACTGTCAATGTTAGCACTGCTAGCACCATGATCACATCGACCCCTCCTGCTGTACCTGCTGTCATGGTCATTACTCTCAGCCAGACTGACCTGGAAAAGATCGAGGTTCTGGACTGTGGTAAGAATAATTGGGGAATCTGGTCTGACAAGATGCAAAATTACCTCCTTCTCAAGCATGGTGGTGGCTACATCCTTGGGCTTATTATGCGTTCTGATCTGTCTGTTGATCCATCTAGTGCTTCCCACTGGGATCTCAATAATCTGTGTATCATCACGGCATTGCGCATGTGTTCCAGCTCTGAGGAGCAGGAGTTTTTCTGCACTTTCACCAATGCCTACCTGGCCTGGAATGCGTTGAAGTCTCATCATGAGAAAGTTGGCCCTATTGCCCAAATTCTCCTCATCCAGCAAGCCCTAACTGTTCGTTATCATCGCTCAGAGCGTCTCACGACCACTAGCACTCAGCTTAGCAACATCGTAAGGTGCATATATGCTATTGGGCTTCCTAAGGAAGACAATTTCCTGACCATCATGATGCTCAATGTGATGACTGATGACCTCCTGCATGTTTGCAACCACATTGCTGACGCTCTTTCCACCAGTGCCACTCACAACTCTAGTATCTATGGCCCTGCCAATATTTGTGCCCATCTTGACGTTGAGCAACAGCTCATTAATACTGAGAAGGGGAAGACTGGGGACATTGCTCTTCTGGAAAATGGTAAAGGTGGCCACAACCATGGTGGCAAATCCAAGACTTGCACTGAGTGTAGTCATTTGGGCCACTCATACTGTTGCACTAACTGCCATAGCTGGGGGCATTATGCCAAAGACTGCTTCAACAAAGGTGGCAGTATGGAAGGCAAGCATGATAAAGTTCTTGCTTGCAAATGTGTTGCCCATGAGGCTGGGACCAAGTCTAGCAAACCTACCACCAAGCCCGTGTCTACAGGCAAACCAGGTGGTGTGCATTATGACACTGGGGGGCGTGCCTACATTCTTGATGGAGAGATTCATGAGGCTATCTACATTGCCTCTCCTCCCCCTGCGTCTTCTACCTCTCCATCCAACACTGAGTCACGTGAGTTTGCAGGTCTTGCTTGCAACAGTATTACCCCCACTTTCATTTGTGAGCTCTCTGAGCTTGATGATGAGGAATTGGCACTCTTCTCTGCCCTGGACAACTTACAAGCCAGCATCGATTGGTGCATGTGCACTCAGCCCATTGACTTTGTGAGCATCACATATAAGGCACCTAATCAATGTTGGCATACCGTTGTTGATCCATTCATCATGCCTTTCTTCCTCAACAGCGGGGCATCTGTTCATCTTAGCAACACTGAATCTGACTTCTTCAGTCTGCGCCCTATCCCTCCTTGTACTGTTAGTGGTGTCAGCGGTGTGGGAAACAACTCCACAGTAGGTGGATATAATGTTGGGTGAATGCTATGCCTGCTGCTTCACTTGCAAGACAAGAATGTTTGACCCTAAAGGGGTCTGCTACTGATATAAGTCTAATAGTTAGTGTCTGAGGTCACAGAAAGGTAAGAAAAACAAGTCCAAAGGTATGCGGACCAAGTCTGGAGGTCAAAACAGCAGGTCTGAGGGTATACTACCAAGTTTAAGGTGTGGGAAAGCAGGTCTGAAGCTTCAGGTTGTTGGGTTATGGGTAATAGCAAGGGAACAGGTTCAGAAAGTGTCGGACTATGTCCGGAAACAAGGGAAAGTTAGGGAAAACAAATGGCAAGGGTTGTGGGTGTGAAGTGGGTGAGAACCAGGTATATTCAGCCAGATAACAGGTAAGGACAGGTATGTGACCAAGATGGGAAGTCCCACCTACAGTAAAGTAATGTGCTTGGTCATACTACCAGTCCTATATAACTAGCTATGTAGAAATCCAGAATATTAAAAACAGGAAAACATTGGGTCCAGTGATATGTAAACTGACATGAGGCGCTGTGGACCCATGAGAACACAGGTAATAACACTGTCTACTGCATCAGTCATAGGAAATGAGCTACTACCCACCAGTGGGGTTGGACAGAATGGACAGGACATAGGATGGATGGGTTTCTGAAGGTATGCGAGCAGGTCTAGTGGATCTCTGATGATCTCTGGCGGGTCCAAGGCTTGGAGAGCGCGGAAAAGTGTCGGGTTTGAGTGGGTTGCATCAGAGATGACTGGCAGTGACTAGTCTGTTATCTGGACTACTGGGCTTTCAATGTACTCCATGATATGGGCCTCTGCAGGGCTGTGGACAGAATGTTCACAACAGCAGGTCCTCCATCCAGGCACTTGGAGTAGGGACACTCTACTTGGTTGTATCCAAGGGGATTCATATCACCCTCGACCATGTGCTCTTCATCCCTATGGCTACCGTGTGTCTTATCTCTGTGTCTAGTCTGTGCAGTGCACATTGCTGCATTGCATCCTTTGACGCTGACAGCTGCTGGGTCACTGCCTGCAGCGGCACTTGCATGCTTTCAGGTTCTCTCACGTCCCATTGCTTGTATGCCCTCTCTGGTGGCCAGCTTTCCGCCAACCATGTGTTCCTTGCCCAGCATGTTCCTGACCTCCAATCCTGGCACCATCGTCTTGGTCATGCCAACTATCACGCTGTTGTGAACATTCTGTCCACAGCCCTGCAGAGGCCCAATTTACGGAGTACATCGAAAGCCCAGTTATCCGGACATCAGACCAGTCACTCCCAGTCATCTCTGATGAAACCTGCTGAAACCCGATGCTTTCCCGCGCTCTCTGAGCCTCAGACCCACCAGAGATCATCAGAGATCCACCAGACCTGCTCACATACCTATGGAAACCTGTCCATCCCATGTCCAGTCCATTCTGTCCAACCCCACTGGTGCGTAGTAGCTTGTTTCCCATAACTGATGCAGTAGACAGTGTTATTACCTGTGTTATCACATGTCTGCAGTGCCTCATGTCAGTTTACATATCACCGGACCCAATGTTTTCCTGTTTTTGATATTCCAGATTTCTACATAGCTAGTTATATAGGACTGGTAGTACGACCAAGCACATTACTTTACTGTAGGTGGGACTCCACATCTACTTGGTCACATACCTGTCCTTACCTGTTACCTGGCTAAATATACCTGGTTCTCACCTGAAACCCTTGTCACTCGTTTTCCCTGACTTGCCCTTATTTCTGGACATAGTCCAATGCTTTCCGAACCCATTCCCTTGCTATTACCCATAACCCGACAACCCAAAGCTCTGGACCCGCTTTCCCGTGCCTCGGACTTGGTAGTATTACCTTCAGACCCGACATTTTGACCTCCAGACTTGGTCCACATACCTTTGGACTTATTTCCTTACCTTTCCATGACCTCAGACACTAACTATCAGACTTATATCAGTAGCAGACCCCTTTAGGGTCAAACATTCTTGTCTTGCAAGTGAAGCAGCAGGCATAGCAATCACCCAACATTATATCCACCTACTGCAGAGTTGTTTCCTACAGTGCAGTGTATGACCTTGCCCGCTCTGTTAATGCCACTGGTATGCCCATTACCCTCTCCACCTCACCTCCCATTTGTGATGCTTGCATTCTTGGCAAACAGACTAAGTCTACTGTCCTGAGGGCTCGCACAGGTGGTAGGGCTACTAGATGACTGGGTATTGTTCATGTGGATCTCATGGAGCATCCAGATACTGTATCTGCTGCTGGCAATAAGTACATTATGGACATCATTGATGACTTTTCTTCCTATGCCTGGTCCATCCCTCTGCCAGCCAAGTCTAATGCCTTCCCTGCACTACAAGCCTGGGAGAAGGCTTGTGAGCTCAAAACCTCTATGAAAGTTGGCATCTATTGCTCCAATAATGGAGAGCTCAAATCCGAGGCCATGCAGAAGTGGCTCCTCTCACGTGGTACTCTTCACCAATTCACGGCACCCTATACCTCTGCTCAGAATGGTCGGGTTGAATGTTTGCACTGTACTCTGATGGGTAAGGCTTGTGCCATGTGCACTGCTTGTGATGTGCCTGTTAACCGCTGGGACAAGTTCGTCCTTTCTGCTTGTTACCTCTCTAATCGCACCCCCATCACCTCTCAAGCAGGCCATATGCCATACAAACATTGGTTCAGTATGAAGCCTGATCTCAGTCACCTTCAGGAAATGGGTTGTCAAGCTTTTGTTCTTATTCAGAACCAACACAACCCCAAGGTCTTCAATCATTCAGTTGAATGTGTGCTTATAGGTTACTCTCTTGACTCTAAGGCTTACCGCTGCTACCACTGGGATTTGTGTAAAGTGTTTGTGTCCTATCACGTCTTGTTTATTGAGTCACACACTTCTGCTGATGTGCCCCTTCACCCTGGTGTCACCATCGCTAATGCTTCCCCACAACCTCAGCCCTCTGATGTTTTGCAGCATGTCTCTGTCACTGAAGTTCCCAATGAGGATGACCGTCCTCAGGCATCTCCACCTGTTCCTCCCGCCTTGGCTCTGCCCTCTCCCCGTCATTCCACTTGAACACCCATTCCTTCTGAGTGCTGGTCTGCTGCTGAAGGTCTCACATATGTTAATGCAACACAGCATAATGCCCTGGCTTCCTTAGATATTGCTGATTGCATGTGTGCCTTACTGAGTATTACAGAGTCCGCTCTTGCAGCTGCACCCATTGGTGATGACCTCACAGCACTGGAAGCTGAACTTGCCTATTTGACCTCTGTCTTTGCAGCCACCCCTGACAACTTCGAGCATGAGCACCCTAATGACCCAGTTATCTATGCTGAGGCTATGTGTTCTGCCCATGCTGCTGAATGGACCACAGCAATGTGAGATGAATTCAACTCTCTATGTGACTTGGGTGTCTACAAACTTGTTCCTCGGTCTGCCATACCTGCTGGCCATAAAATTATGAAGGGTTGTCCTATTTTTAAACTCAAATGTGATCAGGATGGGTGACCTGCATATTTTAAGCCCTGGTATGTATGCTGTGGTTACTCTGCTGTCTGGGGCCAGGACTATACGAAGACCTCTGCTCCTACTGCTTGCCTTGAATATTTTCGCATCCTTGCTCACCTCGGTGCTGCTCTTGACTGGGAGAATCGAACAACTCGACATTAAGACCACTTTTCTCTATGGGCTTCTGGACTCTGATGAGGTCTGCTATATGGAACAGCCTGAAGGTTTTGTCGAGCTTGGTTTCGAGGATTATGTCTGGGAACTCCAGAAGGGTCTATACAACATGAAGCAAGGGGGTCTTATTTGGAATTGCATGCTGAACTGAGGCTATGCTGTCCTGGGGGTTTATCTGACTTAAGAGCGAACACTATATCTATTACCATCGCACCAGCTCTGGCATCCTCCTCATCGCTATCAATGTGGATGACTTCTTCACTGTCGGCAGTTCCAAGGCAGCACTCTCTGATTTCAAGACACAAATCAAATCCAAATGGCAGGTCTCTGAGCTTGGCGACACACACTTTTGTCTTGGGATTGGCATCTCACATGATCGTGCCAACCATACTATATCTCTCTCCCAGACTGCTCTCATTGACCACATTGTGTCTCAGTTTGGCCTTCAGGATGCTGTCCCTGTCACTGTGCCTATGGACCCTGGTCTGCACCTCTCCCATCATGATCATTCTCCCCATATGGATGCTGAATGTGATCTCATGGCCTGCATGCCCTATTGTTCCTTTGTGGGCTCCCTCATGTATCTTACCATTGGTATGCATCCTGATATTGCTTATGCTGTCCAACAATTGTGCAAGTTTCTTGACTCTTATGGGTGCATTCACTGGAAGGCCATGAATGTGTTGTCCAATACCTGAAGGGCACTCGTACTTTCAGTCTTGTCCTCAGTGGTGACCACACAGCCCATCTCATTGCATACACTGACAGCGATCTTAGCAGTTGTATTGACTCACATCGCTCTGTCAGTGGGTATTGTTGCTCCCTTGGTGGGGGTTTCATCACCTGGAGTGCCCACCAACAGAAGACAATTGCATTGTCCACATGTGAGGCTGAGTATGTTGCTGCACCAGAAGCTGGTAAAGAGATTGCATGGTTACATATGCTTCTTCATGAACTTGAGTTCCCCCAACTTTCCGCCTCACCATTGATGTGCAATAACAACGGTGCCATCATCCTTATGGAAGATTCATCCTTCCATGCAAGGGTCAAACACATCAATCTGGCTCACCACTCTATTCGCGAACATATCACACGGCATCAAATTAAACTCCACTATGTTCATTCTAAGGACAATATTGCAGACATCTTCACAAAGGCTCTACCACACAAGGACTTTGATCGTTTACACGCATGCTTGGGTCTCCGGTGAAGCATTTGAGGAGGAGTACTTGTTGCGTCAAGGAGGAGTGTTGGCGCACAGAGTGCACGTGATGATGATGCGCCAACTACTTGGCATTCCAACCACGAACTCATATATATATCCACATATACTAGTACCATTGTCACGCACCAAACGTGTTTGGTAGCGAGAGCGTGGTTTTTTTATTTATATATTCATTTCCCATATCATTCCTTACTCACCTTTTCATTTGTTTCCCTTCCTTTCCTTTAATTTTTCGATTTTTCAGCAATTTTCAACAGTATTACGGCATCCTGCATTTTTATGGCATTTCACATTCAACGAGGTTTATTCACCTTTCCTCCATTCACACGCTTCCAATGCTCTCCCATCTTCACCCACTACACTCTCAGACAACCTCAGCATCAGCCAGACCATGCCAAATTGCACCAATACGTCGAAAACCACGTCTTTATTCAACCTGTCCTCATCACCCTACCATTTCCAATCCTCTTCAGCGGCTCATATTCGTCGAACCATTCAAACCATTATCCACTCGCACCTCACCTCCATGATCACTGTGGACACCATGCCATTCCATCCTAATGCTCACCAGAGATTGCAAACAACCAAGTCCCTATGCAGATGACCAATCCCTTTATCATGCTGGGGAAGCGTCTTACAGACTGTGTATATCCCATGATCCCTGCATGTCAACATTCTGCACCAACAACCACATGACATCTCTGCAGCAGAGCATTCGGATCATCACACCATCATGGCATCATAGCATCATCACTCCATTCCATTCTCCACTGCCCATATGCTGCGTCATTGCTGCATCACAGCTCTTGCATCATCACCGCACAGCACTTTGTCATGCTTGCATAGCAATTGGTCATGATGACTCAGGTCATGAGTCATGGTTTGTAATGGTCACAGCCCTGCTTTATCATCGCTTTTTCATTCTCTGACTCATTCTTTGTCCTTATGACTCATTCTTTATCCCTATGACTCATTCTCCATTTTATGACTCATTCTGCATAGGATTTGTTCTATTTTTCGAAATTGCTCAGTCATTACCCCTGAAGCGCAGCACATTCATTCCATTCCCCCCTTTCATTGCCCTCTTCATTGCCCTACTCATTGCCTGGAGCATTGCTTTGCATACACAGATGTACGCAGACACTCTACTCTATATAAACCCCTGTACTTTAGCTACAGAGCAATCAACTTCTTCAGTTCACCATTCCATGTCCATTCTCCTCTGAAGCCTCAGATAGGCTTCGCATTTTACAGTCCTCTGTCATCATTCCTGACATTGTTCACCTGGAACTTTGTCACTCTGCTTTACATTTATTCCAGTCCAGCCCAGTCTATCCATTCCAGTCTGCTGCCAGTGTGCAGTACTTTGCTTTCTTCACCCTCCAACTCCCACAAACCCAAACTCTTCAACAACTCGAAGTGTTTGGAGCACTATCAGGGTCAGCCCACCCTATTTTGAACAACTACTGAACACAGCGCTTCTAAGCACAAGGACCGCTGACCAGTAGCATTGTCTGGTTTTGTTGTTTTTGTTGAAGGTTTCAACAGACTGGCAACGAAGATCGACACCGTCAGTCATTTACTCTAGCGGGACCCACTTCAATAGAATCAGTATGATAAATAATGATATTGACCAATTTAGGGATGCAAAATATTAAAGGCCACACAACTGTACTCAACAGATCCTGTAATCTGTCTTCTCCTGCCTCATTTGATAAAATCATTTCTGATACAGGGTATGGAAATTGGGAACCCTGTACTATGAGATGCGTTGAGTAGGTGACTTTACACTTTGTTCATGGATGGTATTGATATTTAAGCTATGTAGTTTTCGACTTCAATCCGGTGCCTGCTTTGATCTTGCATGCGCCGAGTCAATCCTTCAGAACATCCCATCCTCATAACCGAGCCAGCTTGGAACACACCCACAAATAGAGAAAGAATGGCAGAGATTATGTTCGAGGAGTTCCATATTCCTGCCTTCTACATTGCCAACACTGGTGTTTTGAATACATAAGATTTGATTTGCTTGCTATGTGGTGCTAATCACTGGGAGTAGTTTTGCAGCAGGGAAGGGCTCAGCACTAGTAATCGACGTTGGATGTGCAGTGGCCAGCATCACCCCAGCAGCCTCTTCTTTTTCCCATAACGCATAGATCAGCACCGCAATGTCTGCAGTCCCAGTCACTGTCCACAATGTTCTCTCTCAAGCTACTGAGCAGTATCCTTCGCACGAGCTCGGATTCATCACATCTTCTGCTCATGACTCTTCCATTTGAGCAACAACATTCAGCTCCTTCACCCAGTATGTGCGCAGCCTTGCCCCCACCATGCTGGATTTGGGAAAGCCCACTGGCTCAGTTATTATTGTCTACCTGACTGAGCACGAGGATAACCTGGCCACTGTTTGGGCTTGTCTCCTTGCAGGCTACATCCTGTGCTTGCAACCTGCCCTTGGTGCCCAGCAGGCTCACAAGGAGGGCCATGTCACTCATCAAAAACCTGTTCTCGTCCACTATCTGGCTCACTAATGATTCCGGTGCTGACCAGTGAATTCCATTAGCGGTCTGGAGATTTACCTTCTTTCGGAGCTCAAAGTGTCAGCTTCGAAATACCATGTTCCTGCTGACTGGGCCGCCCATACCGATGATGAGGCAATACTATTTTTAATGTCTGGATCAACCAGTTTCTCCAAAGCAGTTGTTCACAGCCATTGCACTATTTCGGCCACTTGCTCCGCTAAAGTAGAGGCTTATAGGTTGACACCGAAGACTAATGTACTTAACTGTAAGTCGTCTTAACGTTGTTGTTACCGATACTTACATTTTCTCAGGGATTGGATTGTTTGGTATGGCTGAAACTTGGTGAGTTATTTGGCCTACATCAAGGCATCAAACTAAAATCATTTTAGTGCCAGGTGTATCTACGAGCTGAAACATGAATTCCTCGACTTGGGCCACCCTGTATGTGGTTGCAAGATGCATATCGTCGACCCCGAAGATGGCAAAACAGTCCACAGGGATGGAGAGAGTGGTGAGCTGCAAGTCCATGGCCCCATGATTTTCATTCATTACTACAACAACGTGGAGGCCATGTCCTCCAGCTTTGTTGAGGGTGGTTGGTACCACACTTCTTATGTTTGTTTCTATCAGACTCAAGTGTACCTGCTATCCAGATCCTCAGCACCCCGTCATTTCCAGCTTGGCGAATTAGGCTATGTCAATGATGCTCTCAAAGGACAGCACGACCAAAGAGTACAATCACATTGTTCCTTTGCAGCTCACAGGTGACAAGACACCCATCTTCTTCGTTCACCCTGGTGTTGGCGAAGTTCTGGCTTCGTGCTACAAAAGGGTATGTACATCTCGTAGGCTTGGTGTTGTCTGTGCTACCTAAACTCATCCATGCCCACACATCCTAAGTGACCCTACACCAACACATCAGGGAATTGAACTTCCCCCCCATCAACTCATTGCAAACAAATTGGTGCGTTGTCGTGAACATTCTGTCCACAGCCCTGCAGAGGCCCAATTCACGGAGTACGTCGAAAGCCCAGTTATCCGGACATCAGACCAGTCACTCCAGTCATCTCTGATGAAACCTGCTCAAACCCGACGCTTTCCCGTGCTCTCCAAGCCTCGGACCCGCCGGAGATGCACCGGACCCGCTCGCATACCTTCGGAAACCCGTCCATCCTATGTCCTGTCTGTTCCATCCAACCCCACTGGTGCGTAGTAGCTTGTTTCCCATGGCTGATGCAGTAGGCAGCGTTATTACCTGTGTTCCCACAAGTCCGCAGTGCCTCATGTCAGTTTACATACCTTTGGACCCGATGTTTTCCTGTTTTTGATATTCCGGATTTCTACATAGCTAGTTATATAGGACTGGTAGTACGACCAAGCACTCTTTACTTTACTGTAGGTGGGACTTCCCATCTACTTGGTCACATACCTGTCCTTACTTGTTACCTGGTTGAATATACCTGGTTCTCACCCGTTCCGCACCCGCTTCCCTTGCCATTCGTTTTCCCTGACTTTCCCTTGTTTCCGGACATAGTCCGACGCTTTCTGAACCTGTTCCCTTGCTATTACCCATAACCCGACGACCTGAAGCTCCGGACCCCCTTTTCCCGCGCCTCGGACTTGGTATTATACCTTCGGACCCGACGTTTTGACCTCCGGACTTGGTCCACTGTGGGAAACAACTCCGCAGTAGGCGGATATAATGTTGGGTCTTTGCTATACCTGCTGCTTCACTTGCAAGGCAAGAACGTTCGACCCTAAAGGGGTCTGCTACTGATATAAGTCTGAAAGTTAGTATCTAAGGTCGTGGAAAGGTAAAGGAACAAGTCCGGAGGTCAAAACGTCGGGTCCGAAGGTAATCTACCAAGTCCAAAGCGTGGGAAAAGCGGGTCCGAAGCTTCGGGTTGTCGGGTTACGGGTAATAGCACGGGAATGGGTGCGGAAAGCATTGGACTATGTCCGGAAACAGGGGAAAGTCAGGGAAAACGAATGGCAAGGGTTTCGGGTGCAAAGCGGGTGCGGAACGGGTGATAACCAGGTATATTCAGCCAGGTAACAGGTAAGGACAGGTATGTGACCAAGTAGATGGGAAGTCCCACCTACAGTAAAGTAATGAGTGCTTGGTCCTACTACCAGTCCTATATAACTAACTACGTAGAAATCCGGAATATAGAAAATAGGAAAACATCGGGTCCGAAGGTATGTAAACTGACATGAGGCACTGCGGACTTGTGGGAACACAGGTAATAACGCTGCCTACTGCATCAGCCATGGGAAACAAGCTACTACGCACCAGTGGGGTTGGACGGAACGGACAGGACATAGGACGGACGGGTTTCCGAAGGTATGCGAGCGGGTCCGGTGCATCTCCGGCGGGTCCGAGGCTCGGAGAGCGCGGGAAAGTGTCGGGTTTGACCGGGTTTCGTCGGAGATGACTGGGAGTGACTGTACTGATGTCCGGACAACTGGGCTTTCGATGTACTCCGTAAAATAGGCCTCTGCAGGGCTGCAGCAAGAATGTTTCCTACACCACATACCTTCGGACTTGTTTCTTTACCTTTCCGTGACCTCAGACACTAACTATCAGACTTATCTCAGTAGCAGGCCCCTTTAGGGTCAAACGTTCTTGTCTTGCAAGAGAAGCAGCAGGCATAGCAAAGACCCAACATTATATCCGCCCACCAGCGGAGTTGTTTCCCACAACTGGAGCCCACCGCGAGGGGTTCATCTGATTAGGTTTTGATTTTTGGTATTTTTAGGTCTTACCCGGAAACCCGCACTTCGGACCCGCTTTCCCACGCTTCGGACCCGCTAACCCGCAACCATGATGCCCCTTTCTAGCTCCGGACTTGCCCCCCGTTTCACCGGAAACCCGTACGAATTACTGACATTCCTGCAGATAGTACACGAACTCGGACAAGACAATGGATTACCTGACAAAGACCTGATCAAGTACGCCCTAAGGTACACTGTCCCTGAGGAGAGAGAAGTATGGGAATTTTGCGATACCTGCACTGGTGACAATTTTACGGACTTTGCTAACGAGATTTTGGACATGTACCCCTGTGGGGAAGTTAGACACTACACCAGACCTGCTAACCCGATGTTTTCCGAAACTCCGGACCCGCTTTCCTGCGCTCTCCGAGCCTCAGACCCGACACCCAGATACCCGGAACCCGCAGCACCAGTAGTCCCAGTAGTTGCATTACATGTAGAAATACCTGTCAACGAACCCGCACCTCAAACCCCGGCCATGGATGAAGAAGTACAGCAAACTGTCAAAACTCCGGACAACCTGACGATCTCCGATGCACCCGCACCTGCTAACCCAAACCGCGGGAACCTGCTTTTTGCAGTAGAAACATCGGACATGTTCACAGAGGTTATTGGCACAGATGTACTGACACCGGACATTTCCAGTTTAGATCCAAAGACCCTAGGAGACGCAAACCCCGGAAAACCCGAAATCTCCGCACCTGATTACCCGGACATATGGGATATTGACATTGGAGTCCTAGACTATGAACCTGAAATCTCCACACCTTGTCACCCGGATATCACTGACACCTTCGTACTTGCAGCAACTGTCCTGTTACTCACCGGTTACATTTTATGGTATAGGTTTAGCATGCACCTGACCAACCTGAAGACCCGACCCGCATCTCCGCAAACCCGCACCCTCGGACCCGCTTTTCCCGCGCTCTCGGACCCGCAAAACCCACTTTTTCGACACCCGGCCCACCCGCACCTCAGAAACCAATACCAGCACCCAGTATACGGTTTTTACCAGTACCCTCGGCCATCGCACTCAAGGATGGCACTCACCCGGTATGAATGTGGAAGACGTGCCCAAATCCGGAAAAAGCAGTGACCCGGAAACCCGGACCTGCATAACCCAAAAAACCCGGAAATGCGGATATACATACCAGGAACTTGCACATACGTCAGAAGTCACTCGTTTTACCCCGGGTTTCGTCCGGTGATTTTCCTTACATACCCGAGCCCCTATTTTACCTTCGGACCCGCAAACTCGGACTAGCACCAGACAATTTCGGACTATAGCATCGGACTTGTGAACACGCGGAGACAAACCCCAGTATTGATTTCTTTTACTTCGAACCGTGAAACCCGCACACACCTTTTACCCCACATAGAAAACCCGGAAACATCAGACTTGCACCATGGTAGAGAGAACCCGGAAGTTGCACGATGAAGCTAAGTCGGATGGTACTCTGCACACCTGTACCAGGATTCTTACCCAATTGATACCTTTGCTTCGCACTTTTGATCATTTTTTTCTCTATTTTTTTAGACACCCTAGTGGGGAGACCCGGACATCGGACATAGGGGACTCGGAAATCGGACCCGGACACTTGGAGACCTAGCATCAGATCCGGAGATTTGGAGATATGTTGCAGAGATGTACAGAAGTGATTGGAAGAGACATTGACACAGAGAAACCTAGACCCGGACACGTACCCGCATTTTTGCACCTCTTCCGGACATGTTCCCGCGCACCCGCACCCTCGGACCCGCTTTTCCCGTGCACCCGCATACCCTCGGACTTGTTCCCGTGCATTCAGTTAACTCAGGAGTATGTTGAGACACAAACCCCATCATTCTGCACCTGTCCCCCAGTGACGCACCACGTACCAGGATACTTTTGACTATGTTCTCACACTACCCGCAGACCCGCACCTGTCAACCCGACGCTTTCCCACGCTCTCCGAGCTTCGGACCCGGCGGATACCTCCGGACATTGTCATACACTCTTGGATACATCAGATTCATCATCCCCTGTTTACCCGCATACTACTGTCATACCCAGTGATCACCCGCACGTCCTGGTTGCCAAACTTGCATGTTTGTCAATGTTTCACTGGTAACGGCTGACTGCGGACAGTCAGATTCTAAAGTCCCTAGGAGATGTCGTGAACATTCTGTCCACAGCCCTGCAGAGGCCTAATTCACGGAGTACGTTGAAAGCCCAGTTATCCGGACATCAGACCAGTCACTCCAGTCATCTCCGATGAAACCCGCTCAAACCCGACGCTTTCCCGCGCTCTCCGAGCCTCGGACCCGCCGGAGATGCACCGGACCCGCTCGCATACCTTCGGAAACCCGTCCGTCCTATGTCCTGTCCGTTCCGTCCAACCCCACTGGTGCGTAGTAGCTTGTTTCCCATGGCTGATGCAGTAGGCAGCGTTATTACCTGTGTTCCCACAAGTCCGCAGTGCCTCATGTCAGTTTACATACCTTCGGACCTGATGTTTTCCTGTTTTTGATATTCCGGATTTCTACGTAGCTAGTTATATAGGACTGGTAGTACGACCAAGCACTCTTTACTTTACTGTAGGTGGGACTTCCCATCTACTTGGTCACATACCTGTCCTTACCTGTTACCTGGTTGAATATACCTGGTTCTCACCTGTTCCGCACCCACTTCGCACCCGAAACCCTTGTCACTCGTTTCCATTGACTTTCCCTTGTTTCCGGACATAGTCCGATGCTTTCCGCACCTGTTCCCTTGCTATTACCCATAACCCGACGACCCGAAGCTCCGGACCCACTTTTCCCACGCGTCGGACTTGGTAGTATACCTTCGGACCCGACGTTTTGACCTCCGGACTTGGTCTGCACACCTTCGGACTTGTTTCCTTACCTTTCCGTGACCTTAGACACTAACTTTCAGACTTATATCAGTAGCAGGCCCCTTTAGGGTCGAACGTTCTTGTCTTGCAAGAGAAGCAGCAGGCATAGCAAAGACCCAACATTATATCCGCCCACCAGCGGAGTTGTTTCCCATAGCGTTGTTTGTCATGTTTGAATCACTCATTTTATTAATGCAACTTAATACAGCCTGTCAAGCCCGGTGCACCACCCAAGTTCACTCTCCGTAAAGATCATATATCTGGAATGACAGTAGCTAGAGGGTTTGGTGTGAGAGTCATGAAGTTGAAGAGTGGATACAGAACATTGCTGGTATTCTTGATCAGGGATGGAACAACCAGTAAGCCGTCTTCCCGCACATTTGCGATCTTTCCCATTGTACATCACAGTGCTGTGGCTTCTCATCCAGCACGCCAGTATGAGTTCCCAACACATTACAACATGTACTTTGGGCTAGAATGATACCATCTTCTTCACAGCTAGTGGTACATGTCTTCATACCCAACCGATCTCAAAGTCACTCATTCTCTACAGTTGCAAAATCCAAGAATATCCCTACATTGCTTTCAGAGTCTCTTCACGCCTGTCATCCAGATCTGCAGCAAGTTCTCATGGGAAATGTAGCTCTCACTGGAGGAGGCAGCCTGTTGCCTGGCCCCGCTGATTGCTTGGAAACAGAGCTATCAAGGAATTTCCCCCACATGAGTGAAATGTGTATTATCTGTTACACACACTGTAACACAGGGACTTGGATGGAATACAACAGTGGTCTCTGATAAGAGAGATTGCGCTGAGGCTGATGTCTACGACGTCTGCCTTGTATAAGGCCTTATGACGTTGACGGTGACTGCGAGCACATGGAGTGTGCAGTCATGAAAGCTAAGTCCTGTCTTGGACTTGTTACAAGATAGCTAGACGAGGTGTCTAGCTAAGAGGAAGTGGCTTTGGAGCTTAGTTATGTCTAAGACAAGTACAAGTTGATCTCTAGCCAACTAGGCTAAATACCAAGTAGATTCAAGTTAAGGAGAATACAAGGGTAAGTAGGTCTACTACTTATAGGGAACTGGTATCGTAGTTCAAGCTGAGACTGAACTATAGGGGTGAAGGGTAAGTACTAAAGGAGATGTGTCCGGAATGGTGAGCTAAGTATAGTATATGAGTCACGTATCAGTCAGAGATAAGAATAGACGTGAGTCATCGATCGTAGATCAGGGTTAAGGGTATTGACAAGGGTTGATCAAGAAAGGCAATCAGGCCTAAGGGTTCATACACAGGGTAAAGGGTAAAAGGGAACAATACCGGAGAGCCGGTAACCAGTCAAAGAGATGTCCACGGGGTTTGCCGAAGAGGCAGTGACCTCTGATAGCACAGCGTGCTCTAGTTCGGGTGCAGCCGGTGCACGTGACAGTCGTATAGGAGGGAAAATGAATAGGGGCTATGTTAACTGTAACATTATCTTTGATTGTGTTCATTGCCGCTGGGCAAGGAATCTCCCAGTGATGTACCACTACTAATTACAGTAGTCTGCCCAGCAGGAGAACACTCTTTTCTTTTACTAGTATTCTCATATTGCGCACATTCAACTACTATCATGATGTAGCATAGTCTTTCATACATACAGTGGCTCAAAAAAGTGTCCAAATGTTTGTGCACTTTTGAGTAATTGGATCATAGCAAGCCAGCACCTAAATATAACATATGGGTATAGGGACATGTCTGAAGGCCCTACATCATAGCTTGAATCTGAGCTATATAGCGTGGGAACACAACCTTATATGGGCAAGATATGGTAATTCTATTCTTATGACTCATTCGGACACTTTTTTGACTTTGTGTTAAACCAGTCTTATTATATCATTCTAGTACTTTATGTTACCCTCCTTGGCTTTAATAACTGCTGTAACCCTTCTAGGCATAATTTCCATCAATTTTTGACACTCCTCTATGGTAATTTCTTCCCATTCTACTGCAACTCTCTCCCATAGTTCAAATCACCTCTTTGGAAGATCTTGATAGGCAGCAAGTAGTCTTTTGAGTGATTCCCAGTGATGTTCAATGGGATTGAGGTCTGGAGACTGTGCTGGCCATAATAAACATTGATGTCATGGTCTTCAAACCATTTTGTGGCCAGCTTTGAGGTATGCTTGGGGTCATTATCTTGTTGAAAGATAATATCTTCTTCATCAATTCCTGACTCCTGCATGCCTCTGAATAGACATTCCTCTAGGATAAAGATGTACTGCTCTGCATTGATCCTTCCCTCCACCTCACAGAGAATACCACACCATTCCACCCCATACAGCCCAAAACCATCATACTTCCTCCTCTAAACTTCAGTATACCCTTAACTTCTCTTTCTCCTAGTGGTTCTCCTGCCTTTTTATATACATATTCCTGGCCATCTGACCCCATTTTATTGATTTTTGTTTCATCTGACCAAAAAATCTTCTTCTAGTCTTCCACAGTCCAATATTGATGCTGCAAAGCAAAGGCCAATCTTCTCTTCCTATGAGCTGCTGAGAGAGGAGGTTTTTTCTTCTTAGTTACAGCCTTAAGATTGGCTGCCTTGAGGGTGTTTCTGATTGTTTGGATGGAGGCAGGAGTAGGGATAATGAAATTGATGAACTTGGTGACATGCACAGCATTTGAAGCCTTCCCAGACAGAAATTGATGAACAACAGCTCTTTTGTTCTGTGGGTAAGCTTGGGAGGACATCACATTTTAGCATTTTCCTTATCTGGTATGTTCTGCTTTACAACTGTAGCAATAGTAGACTTGCAAAGACTAGTTTTGGAAGCAATTTTCCTAACAGATAGACCAGAGGTACAGAGAACAAGGATATTATCCTTTTGAGCAGAGGAGATGGGCTTGATGATGATTATATTAAATTTCATGATCTTATGTGTGTTGATATATTCAGATAATATTAAAATTGGACCATATTATTATTATGGTACCACTTTCATTAAGAATATTATATATGAATGGTCTCATTTTGTGATTTTAACATAAAGTCAAAAAAGTGTCTGAATGAGTCATAAGAATAGAATTACCATATCTTGCCCATATAAGGTTGTGTTCCCACGCTATATAGCTCAGATTCAAGCTATGATGTAGGGCCTTCAGACATGTCCCTATACCCATATGTTATATTTAGGTGCTGGCTTGCTATGATCCAATTACTCAAAAGTGTACAAACATTCGGACACTTTTTTGAGCCACTATATGCTACATACTCATAAAATGCATAACAGATTGATATGTCCCTAGCATAGTCATATTCTTTCATACAGATGCTGCACAAGGATAATAATGTGTAATTCGAAATCATAATGGGTATTATTTATCAGCTCTTACAAGAGGCGTATCAAAATGAGATGCCCCTAGCATAGGTATATATTCACGTTGCATAAAGATAATAATGTGTAATTTGAAATCACAATGGATATTATTTGTCAGCTCTTATAAGATGCGTATCAAAATGAGATGCCCCTGGCATAGCTATATATTCTTTCATACATATGTTGCATACTTGTAAGATGCTTAACAAAATGATATGTCCCTAGCATAGTCATATATTCTTTCATATACACATTGCACAAAGATAATAATGTGTAATTTGAAATCATAATGGGTATTATTTGTCAGCTCTTATAAGATGCATATCAAAATAAGATGCCCCTGGCATAGCTATATATTCTCTCATACATACAGTGGCTCAAAAAACTGTCCGCATATTTGCGCTATTTTGACTGTTTACATCATTGTACAAGAATGGATAGGTATTCCCAGGACATCCTGCCATGGCCTGGGAGTACTACATCAGGGCTTCAAAATGAGCCCTTACCCGTGGGAATTGGTGGTCATATGGTGGCACTATGTGGTTTGCAAAACGATGACTCATGTGGACAGTTTTTTGACTCAGATATTTTACATAGGAAATCAGGTATTCTAGTACTTTGTGTGGCCTCCCTTGGCCTTGATTACTGCCTCTATCCTTCTAGGCATACTTTCAATCAACTTCTGACAGTCCTCTGCTGTAATCTGTCCCCACTCTACCACCACTCTCTCCCATAACTCCCATACTCCTTTAGGGGGGTGTTCATAGGCTATAAGCTTCTTTTTGAGTATTTCCCAGAGGTGTTCAATGACATTGACATCAGGGGACTGTGCTGGCCAGTCAAGGAGATGAATATTATGTTCTTCAAATCATTCTCTGGCTCTCCTGGATGTATGCTTGGGATCATTATCCTGTTGGAAAATGATATCTTCTTCATCAATTCCTGATTCTGTCATGCTAGGCAGCAAGTGGTGGTTGAGAATGTCCACATACTGCTCAGCATCCATCCTCCCCTCAACCTCTGCAAGCATTCCTACACCATTCCACCCCATACACCCCCATACCATCAGAGAACCTCCTCCAAACTTGAGTGTCCCATTAATCTCTCTATCTATTAGAGGCCCCCCCTTCTTTTTCCACACATATACCTTTCCATCTGACCCAATCCTGTTGATTTTAGTCTCATCTGACCATATGACACGCTTCCAGTCCTCTACAGTCCAGTTTTGATGGGCCAGGGCAAAGTCCAGTCTTCTTTTTCTATGACTGATAGAAAGGAGAGGCTTCTTCTTCTTTGTTACAGCCTTGAGGTTGGCTGCCTTGAGAACATTTCTCACAGTTTGTGAAGATACAGGGGTAGTGATGATGGAATTGATGTGATGAGTGACTTGGACAGCATTGTCAGCCTTTCCTGTAGTAATATGCTGAATAATGGCCCTCCTATCAGTAGAGGTGAGTTTGGATGGACGACCTCCACTAGAGTTTTCTTTGTCTGGGTGACATTCTTTGGTGAGCTTGGCCACAGTAGACTTGCATACACCAGTTCTAGATGCTATTTGACGAGCAGAGAGGCCAGCAGTAGAGAGAGAGAGGATGTTATCCCTTTGAGCAGAGGAGATGGCTTTCATGGTGATTATGACTATCATACATGAGACTCCCTTCATTATATAGTGAGAGATAGGTTTAATAATGCCATAATGACACCACATTATAATTTATTTAATAATGGTATGACTTTATGGTGTCATAACCATTAATTTATATAGTTTCAATCTAGCCTCAAAAAACTGTCCACATGAGTCATCATTTTGCAAACCTCATAGTGCCACCATATGACCACCAATTCCCACGGGTAAGGGCTCATTTTGAAGCCCTGATGTAGTACTCCCAGGCCATGGCAGGATGTCCTGGGAATACCTATCCATTCTTGTACAATGATGTAAACAGTCAAAATAGCGCAAACATGTGGACAGTTTTTTGAGCCACTGTATGTTGCATACTTGTAAGATACATATCAAAATGATATGTCCCTAGCATAGTCATGTATTCTTTCATACATATGTCACATCCTTATAAGATGCTTGACAAAATGATATGTCCCTAGCATAGTCATATATTCTTTCATATACATGTTGCACAAAGATAATAATATGTAATTCTAAATCTAGACATATCATTATGGGTTTTATTTGTCAGCTCTACCTGGTCATATCAATTCCGGGTTGATTTCCTGATGCACCAGCTAGGTCACAGGTCTATCACAGGTCTGATTGTCGACTGTTGTACATGACTGACCTAGATATGTCCAATATATGCACCCACAAGGATGTGTACTGGCCCTCATTTGGACAGATTTCCAGCTGTAACTAAGTCATCAGCCAGGATTGGGATAAAACCTCTAATAGACACCGCATATGTACCATATGTACGTTAATTTTTTTATTTATGTGGAAAGGCTGGAATCGAGCCAATATCTACCCTTGTTGCTATGTGTTTTATATAACTTTCGCACTACCTCTGTTCGGGCCCAAGCGACACTTGGCGGTGTACGTTTTGAATCCCACTAAATAATTAGCTGATTGCATGATATTAGCGCCGTTAGCCGCAGCATCGCCGCAGTGCGTTCGTTATACCACTCAATTGCTGGTTATCATTATTCCCCGCATATCCTTCACACTTTCCCCCGCATACCCATTCAGTCCTGTCATTACCAACCGCCTAATCATTAACATTCCTCATACCTGTAGTCTGGCAGAGACATCCTCTATATTTCCTCCTCGCGGCCTTGGTTCTGACAGCGACTTTCTTCCTACTGAGTCCATACGAATCTCCGCTCTCCGCCGATTCGTATGCTGCCTACCTATATCCGGGATGGCACCCTCCCAGCACGACTTGAGCGAGCAGAGAGGGTCTATCAGAAAGTAATAGCTAGCCGCAAGGACCTAATACAAAGATATGGTACAAGCTCTCGCGATATCGTCATGTACGTCCCACCGACGCACCAGTGCTGTTGTGGAGAGTTTCAGGTTCCCACCAAACAAAGATCCATGGCCAGCATACACTGTCTGTGAGTTTGGTCGATGAAGATTTCCGTTTGCCATTAGGCATTTACCAACATTCTCAGGGAGTTTCTTTCCTTCATCTTTCGATTGTCCGCACGAACCTAGAGCGCATAGGTGCACTGGGGAATGGCGGAAAGTGGGCATGTGGCATGTCCCGGCTGGAGCACAAACCAGACTGTATCATATACACTTTCGGTGTGCCCGTTCATCCATCCCGTTTCGGACTAGCACTCATTGGCACTTGCGTAGGTATGAACTATGAAACGACATTCGAGGCAGAGCTCCTCGATCGGACGCGGCACTGTCAAGTCTGGGGATACGACTATCGCTCCAACTCGTTTGGATCTCACATCAAGAACAACTACCACACACACTTCTATTCGTGGGGTCTTGCAAACCTTGATTCGCATGAGTCGTACAATAATCATAAGCTGTATACTCTCAAGACGCTGCTTGAGCTTAACAGTTCGTATGCCCTTCTATATTCATTCTGTTTCTATCTAATAAAATGCTCTGATCAGAACATGACCATATTGACATACTCAAAATTGACATAGAGGGTTGGGAATTCGACACCCTCTCACAGATCATCCAACCATACATTTCGTCCGGGGAACCACTGCCATTCGGACAGCTTATAGTTGAGATTCACGCCTGGGACAAGAAATTTGAGGATCTCTTGCCTTGGTGGGAGCTGCTAGGGCAAGTTGGATTGAGACCATTTATGAATGAGGTACGTACTGAATCTATGCACCACACATTCCACTCAACAGTTTTATTATTCAGATAAACCTCGTATACCAGAACTATAACCGAGGAAAAGACACGGATCTCGCGGAGGTTTGTCGAGATTCTATGTTCCTCAATATAGACTAACATGCCCCGCAGTACTCCTTCATCAACATCAAAGGAAAAAATATCTTCATCTCGGACCCGCACGATGATCCTGGGTATTCGGATGCTAGATAAGCACTGCGCTTGCGGTGTACACACGGTGGAAACTCCGTCGTGGCGTGAGTATGATGGCATAGCGGACAGTCATTGGTCGATTTTGTGTGGATACACACTATGGATATACGTGTATATTAATGATCGAGTACATGTTCCAGATCCAGTGCAAGACTGCTGCGCTGAAACTGCGCTGTTATGGTCCGGTTAGCTTTGTTTCCTCCTAAAAGGTACTGACCGCAACATTGCGGACTCCACACGTCTGTTACCCTTGATAGAAGGAACGACTGTCATCCTTCTATTGATCTGCTTATGGGAGACTATCTGTTACCTGAGATGACGTCCTTGCTGTATTTCATGAATGGCATGTCCGACTCCCCGACTCTCGGGCTCACTCGGGGCATCGCTTTCTCCACGTTCCGCTCAGTGACCTATGCCATGGCCCATTGCCAAGCAAGGGACGTTAACAGTCAGGTTTTAGAACTCAGATAGGTCTACCTATAGCAGCCTGTAGATATCCGGCCGACAAAATGAGTCTCTATACGGATGCACTGCCACGTATGGAATCAGCTGGACCATTGACCTGAGTCTGCCACTGATCAGCTGAGACCAACTAGCCGGCATCAGAACAATTTATTTTTCGGCGACCGCTGCATAGCCAGCTATTCAAGCGCGCTACGGAGGCCTCGAGGTGAGCATTTTCCTGACGATGAGAGGAAATGTCAAGAGATTATTTTTAGTTTGGCAAATATTGAGCGTCAACTCAAAAATCTGGTCTGGACCCCCGTGAAAACCGCGCCAAGGGGATTTCATTTCGATAAGCCTGGCTTCATTCCTCAGGTCTTCCCCATCGTGGATACTTATTTGTTGGGACCTGAAAACCCCATATATACCATAAATGCCTTGCGGTATACAGCCTCTTCAAAACGTTTTCTTCTTCTCTCAATACACTGATTGCTTGCTATGGAGGTGGACATTCATGATACGTTTGGTGAGTATTTTATTTATTCTTTGCTCCTAGGGGAGTAGTTGACCTTTTTTTTCAGGCGCAGGGTTCATCGGGGGTATGGTGACTGCGATGTGCGTCGAGAGTCCGTCTCCTTCCGCCAGGACTTGACAGTGCGATCGGATAATAGCTTGTATGGCATCACGACTCTGCAGGTATGCCGTCTTTCACCTGTCAAAGGTGGCAGCACTTACTGATCTGCGAATCCCCGCAAGACATACTTGTATTATGTGTATTACCCCAGAGACACCAACGGTCTGAAAGTATTGGTACGTCATGTCTGGTTTATGCTGGTTTTTGGCTTTTTACGCAAGTGTTGCAGGTCGTGTTCATCTGGTAATTTTCTCTACATTACGGATTCCGCTTTTCCTGATTGCTTTGCAGGGTCATAGACACTTTGCACGTCTCCCTTAGTGAGTCACGGGTTGGCGTCTAAATTGACATTTACTGAATTTATTTCCGTTCAAGTGTGTCATGCCTTGTATTACTACCTTGTGCGCGTTGGCAACAAGATTCCCATGTTCATGATTCTGATTCGGTATAGGTAACGAATTTTGGTAACGCGGATAACCTTGGCACTGGAGTTTGGTATGTACCTTCTTGAACACTGCAATGATTCAGTGCTGAGTCGTGCGTCCTAGGTCCCTTTTCGTGAGTGCTTAGCGTTAGGTAACTCGACATCTAACATACGGGAATCAAAGGCATCGCTCGCTCTGAACGCAAGTCTTTTTTCATTCAAGATTATTCCTGAAGCTGACGATGGAAACAGCTTTGCATGGCTGTGCTCGTGCAAATGTACGTGACGGTTCCTTCACGGTTTGTGGATGTATACTGAGCATCCTGTACAGATACTTTACTTTTCGAATATCCTATCGTGAGCGTTTTGTGTCAGTTTATTGCTTGCGTTGAATCTTTGTGGGGTAGTCACCCGCTCCAATCTTCGATGGTGGCTGACATCCTTTATTGTAAGTTGAAGCCCTCGGGTTCATATGATGGCTTGGTAATGAATGGTGTTTCGTCTTTTCAAGATGTTGTTCGTTGTCGCACACTTCGGTGAGACTTCATATATGACTCGTATAAGCAGCTCATTGATCGGAGACTTAGCCTTTGGATTGGGTAGGCTTCCTTTTCTCATCTTATTCGCACAATCCGCTGAGCCAAAGTAGAGACAGTCATTCTTATGTGAATACTCCTTTCTTCAATCTGTATCCAATGTAACGAATTCTTTTAGGTTCATCAAGAAGGAATTCAGCGCGCTTCAGCAGATTACTGTGCGTTGAAAGACCAATTTAACTAGATGTCCTACTAACAGTTTTCCAGCTCTACGCCGCTACGCCATTCGCTATCACTGCTGTTTTGTCCGACATCTTCATTGCTGCTTCGCTGTGCATTCTTCTACACGGCAATCGCAGTCCTATCGTTGAGTATGTCTCAATCCCGTATTGCTGGCGTAGCTGCGATTGATATTGCCACAGGACCAATGCACTCGTTAATACGTTGATTCTATACGCTATCAATCGTTGTCTACTGACTTCGTGCGTCTCTTGTCTGATAGACGTGGGTGATTGTGTTAACCTCGCTCCTTATCTTCTAGTGTCGTTGCCGTGGCCGAAGTCATCGCGGTAAGTTCAGGCGAACTAGGCAGGCAAATCTGGTTTTGAAGCTGATATTTGTTTGTCGAACAGTTTGCCATCAGCCCAGGTAGTCTGTGGTTCATCGCGATAGATTTCGTTATCGGAAAGCGTGAGTGCAGATCTACGATTCTAGGGTGACAGGATGCATCCTCACCCTTTTATTCTGCAGTATATGCCAATTCCCTTCTTGCATCGCTAAACAGTCGGAGTGCCCTACGAGGGCGCAACCACACTCACAATGACAGCACTAATTTCCGCGTCAACACCATCAACCTAACAGGCCTACAGTCCTCAAGCGACAGCGGAGGCACGCAGAGTAAAACGACCACCAGCACTGTCTCCGCCCGTGCCCGTGTAAAACCAGTTCCAGGTGGGGAAATCGACCCGCTTGAGGTAAGTTCTTCCTGTTCTTCGGTTTGTCTGATTAATTAACGACGGAGATGAAGATGGGTGACTCAGACAGGGGCGAAGTTTGATGTTTGTGTCTTGCCGTGCATGATTGCAATACGCCCGTTGCCTGCCGACCTAGCCCCATGCGCTACCCAACAGCGCTTTGCACTTCGCCATCATCATGATTCATCACCATCCTCATCATCATCTTCATCATGAAAATTCTTGTTGCTGATATCACTCTCACGCGTCTTGCTTGTATTCTTGTATCTTGATATCCCAAAAAATAAGCTTATTTCCATTAATGACGTGTGATTGAACCACTGTCGAGGAGCCACGTCGAGCCACGTCCGAGGCCTAGATAGGTTAGATAATTATCATTAAATGAAAGATGAGGGGTAGGCATAATGCCGACATGTCTCCGCCAGCTTACGCAACCAGACTTCTTCTCTAGGTCTCCATGTTTTCTGCTCGATACATTCAGACTCGCCGGACGAACCTCCTTCATTCTAGCGATGACCCATGACATATATTCGTTGTCGAGGTTGCAAGCACGGAGTTTGTTTGCACCTTGGAAGAGGCTATCAAGGACAGGAATAAGCCTGAATTCGATTATGCATAATTTATGCTGCCAGTGCTGACTCTTTTGCTCCATGGAAAGTGAGTGATCCGTGGAGGCTTGTCACATCGACATCATTATGCGACGTCCTGCTACCCGGTGAGCGCAACTATGTATTTTGTCGACTGGTTGAACTAACTTCAGTCTCGCACAAGCCCCGCATTTCAATCGTTTGGCAAGTTATAACTCGCTTGCTCAGCACAGATAGGAAAGCTGGAAGAGATCTGGTCATCCGCCGTGGTCTCGTTCAGAATTGGGAAAAATAAATCATTTCACTGCTGTGCAGAAGAAGACTGATCCGCAGCGTGTTCTTATTTCAAGATTTCAATTGCCCTCCTTCTGCCGCGATGACGGTAATATCCAATAAGCCCATCCAATAAGCCCATCACAATATTAATATATCACCCCGTCACGGTTTGGCCAGCTCAGGGCCAACTGTGATGGCTAGGCATTTTACCCCTCCGAAATCCTCGTTGGACAGACACGACTGACAGAGACCTGCGCTGGAAGAATTGTACATATCATACAATCCTATGACTGAGTCAAGAGGAAATCGGGGAATACCGGTTCGAGAGGCGCTGAATCTTTCTTCCAAGTAGGCTTCTAGCCTCGCACTCCTTCCGCCTTCAATCTTTCAAGGTTGGTAAGTGGGAAAACGTTGGCTGGGATGTCAAGTTCTGAAATCTATATACTGAACAGGCGCGCACATCGGGGTTGCGGGCGCTTCTTTGACTTTCGCCCTTCACTGCAAGTACTTTTATCCATGTTACCCATGTTCTATGATGCAATTGCCGTGGACATGCAGATGATGACACATTATTTGGCGCTGCAGAAAAAGCCGATCTCCTCACTGCCGCACTATCAACCCTACCTAATCCAATACGAATCTCTCCTCGATTCTATCAGTCATACATTCAAGTACATTCAAGTTCAGGGTCGTCATGTTAGCTGACGGCAAGCTGGCTGAAGTTGGCAGGGTTATAACCTATGGTTATTGTGGAGGTTTCGCCAGCTTGAACTACGAAGGATATACCATTCGATGAGACGTTCACATCTGATGGGTGCTAGGATATGCACTTCACCAGCGAATTTGGCCAATTTGTTGTGTGCGTTGCAGGGACGCGCTTCTCCTGTATTATTGGAGATGTGATTCCGGGGATGCTGAGCTGAAGCCCCCGTATCAGTTCGGTTTACCCATGCCTCATAATAAAGAATGAACGACTATCTTTCTATTTAATCTCCCGTACAGGTGAATCGATGTGAGCCTTTCGTTGAGCCGTGTCTCCTGACGGACTCTTCTTATATATAACATTCTGTGACCAGCATCCGCTCATGATACACTACAGAGATCAACCATCACGGACTACCCGTAAGCACTACAGTCTCGAGCTTCTGTGCCTCGCCTTCCACGGTGAACTCAGATTCTTTGAACTTCGCTCGACGGAGAACATATTTGTGCAATAGATTAATTAGACATAAGGACCAAGGGACATGGTGGTTTATATGCATGTAAGTAAACATGAAGATAGAAATGTCTGTACATGATGAACACAGAAGCGAAGTCGCTCGGACACGGTCCGTTAGTTCTTGGCGCCTCGGCGGCCAAAATCGTACAATTGTCCCAAACCCTTGAGGACCTTGATGAGCTCGGTACGTTTGTTGGTTCGCTTCTTTTTCGCGATTGGGGTCGATCCCTGCAAGAGAAGGCACACATTAGCACGATGTCCAAAGATCAAAGGGGAAAGCCATTGCTACTTGCCTCAAAAAATTTGGCAGGGTTTATAGGTGCAGGTTTGGCTTTCATGGGTATGGGGCGCTGCAGGTGAAGGTTTCAATCAGCACTGCATAAAGCAAATCAAGGAACTACTAACATCCCATGTGTCGCACTTTGTACAGAAAGCCTTGTTGTAGCCTTTCATTGTGAATTTCGCCTAAACACGCAAGAACGTGAATCGACAGTCGGACCGCAGAACAGTAAGAGTTTACCTGTGACTCCGAAATAACTACGGAACATGCTGAGCACACTTGCTCCGCGTTTACTTGCTCCATGATTCGAGTAAATATAAAGGGTGAAAGAAGGAGAAGATGAAGACTTCGAGATGAAAACCGTTCGAAACTTTGAGCGGTGAGGGATGGCTAGTAAGTGAACCCAACGATGGTACGACAAAAAAACATGGCGGCTTATATATGAGACGGGAAGGTAAAAGCGTAGTGGCGAAATGTGGAATTCAGGTAGTGGTGTGAAGGCCTGAGCACGGGTGGAAGAATGGTAATCACAAAACGACAAGCCGAAGGAGGACAATGCCGTGGAACGCACGTGAACTATAGAATAGAGATGTGGCTGCTGCATACAAGAGCGCTCTGGCGACACAAATTAGTGTGGAACTCCTACAGTTGTGGACTCCTACAATGAGCGAAACACAGGGAAGGTGGAACTAATCCAATGATCCTCTTACCAATATCAGCAATGTTAAAAAAACGCCATAGTATATAGCATGTACTGTCCACATCAGACACCGCCCCAAGCAGACAATAAATATATATATATATGTTTAAAAAGGTGGAAATAAATGCTCACCTACATACTTTCCTCCAGCGTTCTCTTTATGGCAGGCAGCAATTTCCACTGCTAGCACTGCAGACTCGCTGTTTACAACATAAAGCGAATCCGAGTCGACTCGTCGAGCTCGGTACCGCTGCTCTTGTCGATGAGCAGCTATCTGACCATGCGATCTCTCCCATATTCCCTGGCCATATCGTAGAAGTTATTTAGGTTCATATATTTCGTACCTGCTGCTGTGCTGCCATTCTTCATCCCTTCGTAAGTTGGCTCTCCCTCAACCACCCGTCGATGGCAAAATGGCAAAATTGACATGGATATGGATTGCAACAGACGCTCCTGTCTAAAGTATCACGACCACAGAAAGTCAGCTCCGCAACGCGACAAGGATTGAAAATACAAGTGTATGAAGCACTTTGCGTACGTATCAACGTCGAAAGTAGAAGATCCAGCGAGCACAGCGAGCCCTAGGCAAGGGGCAACTGTAATGAGTTTTTAAGCAGCTACAGGTTAGTTTACTAGCCAACATAGTCAATGGCAGGCGGGACATCTGGACCCTTTCTCCTCGTTTGCCGTATGACCCGCGTACTAGTGCTGTACGAGGCCGCTGCGCTCACGATCGACTTACTGCTACGTAACAAGGCAAGGACCCTTTCATTTACCACGTGCAAGGAGGATGATATTCTGCTCACGCACAAAGGGGTGGTAGAATACGTCAGAGTATTACGAGGTGGAGCCGACGGGCGGTGGACACCAAGATCCATACGATCGGGATTCGGCAGCCACTGCGCCTGCAAGGAAAAATACGTACTGGCGCATGCTCAAGCCATTGTCATGTACAGTAGAGGCGCTATTCCACTCTCATCGCTGAGGTCCACCTTGGGAAGCGTGGGGTCATTAGGTGATATGTTCAGGGCCAACATTCTTGTGGAATTCGTCTCGCCATCGGCGATGGAAGCGTAGGTGGGTGATAGCCTATTTGTGGATGATATTGCAGGGGCGTTGTCAATGGCGAATGTGGAGCAGTGGTTCCTGAATCATAATTAGTACAGCTGGCTGAGCAGGAAGAGGAAGAGGGTAACCGGGGATGTTCGTTGGAAGACGATGTTAATCGTTCTTGGATAGTAGAAAAAATGATTCATGTTGTCCATACCTACGAACACAACACCCATCCGTAGCCAGGCGGCATCTTCCGTCATGTGGAGCCTCTTGATGCATGATGTCGAGCAGCACGTGGACTTTTTTTTTACAGATGAGTGACTCGTGGGAAGAGTCCTCGTGGTCTCTTGGCGGGTCAGAGTCTCCTTGGCGAGTTTCCAAAGGTTTCCAAGTGCTCAGTACTCACCGGCACCGCTCGGCTGGTCTGTTGGTTTGCTCCTGCCAGTATCTTATTCTGACCCATTCATAATTTCCTATCGATCTGTTATATTCTAGGAGATACTATCGAAGGAACTCCACATGGCAGGCAGCACTTGTAAGACAATAGTCACTAGCCTTCGGATGGGACGTCGCATTACTTCCGATGTCTATGTTGGGAAGCTCGCAAGAACTCCTCTCCTTCAGTCGACGTATCTCGTCACGAAGGTGTTTATTCTGCACCCCTCAGATAACAGATCCCGTCCAAAACAAAATATATCCATTCGCACTCAGGCCGAGAAACTATTGCTCTTCCAAGTTCTGTGCATGTTGTGGCGTCTGTAGGCGCTACTGTCAATGCAATAGCTATGACGAGATCGAGACTTGAGCATTGCTTCACCCTTTTTTATCAACATATCACCGGCACCTCGTAGGATGTCGACGTCCTCGGGACGCACGCGAAGAGTTGCAAGTGCACTCATCGCTTATGTGAGGGCGCGCCAGATGAACCCTCCACCCCCTGTTGGTAGTACATCACCAATCGTACCATATCTTGCCAGTTCACTTTGATATCCAGGATTCACATGGCAAGCCCTTTGAGAAGCACCTAGCTCCTCAGGTCTCGTTGTCCCTCAGGTTGTAGTCGCACATTTTTCTCTGTCACGTATGTTTTTCTCCTCAACCCACGTCATGCAAGGAGTATTGATATAGTGGTAATGAGTCACCCACAGTGGACAGCAATATGCAACTTCATCGGGACTGGAGGCAAGAAGATCGAGAGTGACGTGAAATGCATGCCTCCTTTACGGGATTACGGTAGCACCAGCACCCACAAGACACATTCACAAAGGCCGTTTGAGTGTGCTGAGCAGATTTAAACGTAGTAGTCATCATGAGTACGTTTTACTTGCTTACGATTGTATATCTGGTGCTGAACATTTCCAGCGAGCGCGGAGTGTTGATGGGTGATTAATTGATTGGTAGAGACTAAGGGACGTCCGACGGAAGAGTCCCGACAGCAGTTTCCGTATTCATATTTACGCTCATCTGAGGTATCTCGCAGACAAGCATTCCCCCTGCAAGCTAGTAAGAACGCAGAGCTGTGGTGTACGCCACAAAATACTGCAAGAATATGTACATCACCACCTGATCCAGAAAGAGGACGTCTTCTTAAGTACGAGTATCTCAAGACTCCTCGTTAACTTAGTCTTGGATCCGATGCTGTTTGGCGGTTACTGGCACCGTAAGCGTTCCCAAATATCATGCTTCAAAGCTAGCAGACTGCGACATCGAGATGTGGTGGTCCAGTAATTAACTTACAGGCAGCGGGTCCATCCATGGTTGTAGTACGTTCGACCCGATCTTAGGCATTGTGCTCAACATCAATCGTGTCATCACCGGACCGACCTTCGATATCGCGACTTCGGATACTGTTGCAAGCCTGTCCGACTTATCTGCGCGTTCCGTCGATGTCAGTCGGTCGCCTCCTGATGTTGTAGGCCATGTTGTAGTGCGCTGTTACCCGCAGGTACCGAATCCTGGGGTAGAGGTGCTTCATTTCCAGCCCCATCTGTGGATCGCGAGGATACATAGTAAATGAATAAAGAAGCATGTGTTACGCATTCTATCCAACCTATTCCGCTGCGTAAGGTGTAAGTCACATGTAATTTCGCGTGAAGCCACAGGATCATTCCCCCACATGCACGACGCCGCCATACAGTATACCCCTCAATCACATGCGATAGTACCAATATTGGCGGCCCAACACCTCATACGCGACATCACCAAGGAGAAAGGCAAAGTAAGCTACGTACCCTTAACCATAACCGGCTGTGAACTGGAAGAACATGTTCTCAACGTGGCTACACCCACAGTTTCAACCTTCGTTGTCACTGTTATTATCGGATAATTCGACGTATGCGATTGGAGAAATTGAGCTGATGTACAAGTTATTTTGTGTTATCTACTCGCCCTTGTATATTTTGGTATTGCCGCGTGACGAGTGTAATTATATTTTGCAATAAGTAGAATCGACCATTTTGTGGCACGAACGACGAGAACAATTATTCCTGCTCGTGAGATTCGTAAGCGGCACTCACCCCTTGAGAAGAGGGTGATTCTTACCAAAAAAAATGAAGAGTTGTGTTGGTAAAGAGTTTCGAAAGCTGTCTAAAACGGCTGCTCTGCCAAAGTTTCAGATATCTTGACAACTAGCTCATCGTGGGATCGCAGTTCAGCGGCGAAATAAGCCTTCACCCCTCCAACGCCCCTGGATTTCACCACACGGACGATATCATCATATGCGCTTGTGTTTCCAGCTCGCTGGACAGTGCACATGAAATCTTTCTTTTTGTTGTATATTAGCAAGCCGCCAAGTCCCATTGACGTCGCAGTCGGAGAGAACGGATCCACGGGCACTTGCACCTTGATGATCATGGACTTCTGATCAAAGGACATTGGGGTATGCGGAGCGTTTTTGTGCGGTTTGGACTTGGGACTCGCAAGGCCGAGGGCTTCGCGAGTGAAATCAGCACGAGATATCGTAGACGAGAAGTTGCCATAGGTTGGCTTCAGCGTGACCGTGGTTGATGTGGAGAATGGCTGGCATAACGGTTTGTGGGTTTTCCAATGCATACCTGGCACGAATCATGAGTTAGCAACACACATAGGCATGTCAGTAGGGGTCTCCTACGCTGGCAGTCAGACGAGCAATAACGGACTGTATGGCATCGTGCACACTGCTTCAGGCCCTTCCCTTGTTTCTTGCAGTACTCGCATTCCTTCTCTTCCCATAGCGCTTTCTCCCCTGATCGCTTCCTTTCCCACCGGCGAACCGCCGCCGTGACTTGGGGGCCAAACACCACACATAACGCACGGGGAGAATCCCCATTTCCGTCCTTAACGTCCAGATCAGCGTTGTGTTCCATTAGCAAATCCAGGATCGGTATGTCTTGTCCCTGGAATGGGAAGAAGAGAGGGACTTCGCCATAACGGTTTTGAACATTCGGGTTAGCGCCACCTTTGAGAAGTGCCCTGGCGAGTTCAAAATGTCCGAGTGGAGGAGTACAGGCATGGTGGAGGGCTGTGTGGCCGGATATATCCGACAAATCCGGTGGTGCACCACACTGAAGGAGATAATTGATAACGTCAAGGTGCTTGAGAGAGTTTAGAGGGGCTCCTCTGATTCGCTGTGCGCCAAGAACAGTAAATGAAAGAAACCCAATCTTGAAGGGCGTTTCAGCTTTGTTATATCAGGAGCAACCCCTCCACTGACTGCCTTGACCGGGAAATCAGTATTTCAGCCACGACATAGTGATAGAGACGAACAGCTTTCACGTCTTGAATTTGCCCGGTCATGCATGCAAATGCGAATGGTGAAAGTTTATTAATATCCAATTCGCCGAACTCTGCATGCTCGGCGTTAGTGTCGTTCTCAGACTGGGATGGGCCGGAGATATGACAGGGTACAAACTGTCGATCAAAATCCGAGGAACTCACGTGTCTGAAACATAGTCCTAAGTTTCTCGCTACCCATTTTAATGTTGATATACCCTGACTGCTTGAGGATGACCTCCATCTCCGCCGTCACTTTGAGTCCCCCATGACCTGCCGTATCATGGTCTATCATGGTGTTGGTGAGAACATAACTTAAGGACCTGCCAAGAGGGGTGTTCTCACCTCGTCCCATAGTAACAAGCTGTATTTGTTCGTTCAGTTGAGAGTAGTGCACCGATGCTCACCAACACTTTGACGGGGTAGCTGTTCGACAAATTCAAGTCACGGACTTTAGCACATGAACTAAATGCAGACATTTACGTAACACAACGAATTACAATTAGCAACAGTTCGGGTGTTTTTGCATGGTGCCACAACTGCAGAACCGTTACACAATCACCGTCACTAATCTAATGTTTCAGTCTATACGGAACCTATGATATACTCACCGAACAGCGAAAGTAAGCACTTAATGTCTGGTGTGGGTTTTTTTTGATGGCGGCCCTGCACAGCCGCACACGCGGCGCTCAGGCACATCTTAAGTGCTTCTTTTGTCCTTCTCGTTCTCATGAACTCTGAATCTGTCCCATGGCAAGGCTTACTTATGTATTTGCCTCCATCGCCGGTCGTCCTTCGTCCGCGTGGCGTCTTGCCCCATGGATACTCTACCTCACTCGTGACTCCTAATAAGTATTATTTGTCTCTCCATGGCCAACGACACTTAACTGGCACCTCTAAAATGGCTGCACGGCACTCACATGTCATATAACATTCCCCAAGGTCATGGAATACCGGTACGTGGCACCGGCCGTAACGGTTTTTTCCCGCAGTAACGTAGTCTAATCTCGAGTTGTCTATTGGCTTGTCAACTTTTATCAGCTTCGGCACCGGGTTTTGTGGCTCAAACAGCCAATGGTCGCAGATCCACCCAGGTTCTACGCCTTAGAACACACATAACATGGACTTGTTGAGATCCTATCTAGGTGCGAATTTCTACAATTTCCGACGAGTGACTTGCGGAAGCGCGATGCCTGACAAAAATGCAACACCCTTTTGTGGTTTAATTTTGCCTAATAGTGTTTTTGCCATCGACATGGTGCACATCTTGCAATGGGAAGTTGTCGACCAATCATATTGGTTCGGATGCATAACATTTCAGCGTCATTAGGGGGTCAAGGTGAGATTTCTACAACATTGAGGCGCCGTAGTGGGCAACTGATTCTTATATTCGGACAAGGTCATCCCGGACAGCCTACTTCTCTCTTTCCGACGTGCAAAAGAAATTTGTAGAACCCTAGGATCAAGACCAAGATGTGGCAAAACTGCCCTTTACTTGTTTGCTGCATCATCTTCTAGCTCTCAGCCCAGCACTAGTCTGTGATAGTCATTCTAGCAAGATAAAAATGGGACAACCTATTTTAGATAACCCAGCCGTTTATTTTTGGCATGATGCATTCATTGCGCAAGATTACTTCCGCAGTGTCGCTAAAAGGCATCTTTAGTAACAGGGGCAACTTCTCTAGGCATGCCAATTGAGTTTGATGTCCCTTGGGCCCTGGGATACTCACTGAATACTCGTGATGGTAGAAGCGACAATCCCCGACTGCCAGGCTGACAGCCGCTCGCCTAGATCCAGTCGTATCGCCAGTCGTATCATGGGTAAAGATAGACGAAGTCTAAAAAGAAGATGAGTCGGCCGCATTCACCTCATATATATATACATCTATCACTGATCCCAGCTGTATCTAGGCTTGCCTACGATGAAGTGCTGCTGTGGGACATCTGCCATCACCAGAATAAAATTGAATCTTCGTCTGCGTGGGCAGGCTGGCGCATAAGATTATGTACTGCTCTTGGCCTCCTCACTCTGTGTTAGAAGTCTGAGGGAGCGAATAAAGCGCGAACAGATGAGCGATAGTAGTGCCCATTTCGTCGTCCTGGCTCGGAACTATTTTTTGGAACGCTTAATTCCTCGCAGTGAACTTTGACCTGTTCTCATGTCCCTTTTTCCAAGCGCTGGTTCCGGGACCAGGGGCATGGTTTCTCGAATAGTGCCACCCGACCGGACGAATCACATCACCCTTCCTGGTGAATTCATATCCACAGTCTTAGGCCAGCTACCCGTTCATCCTAAATATTCATACCACAGTCACAATCACGATGTGGTCAGAAGCAAACTCAGTTACCATACCCCTGTTGCGGAAGTCTATTTCGAGTTTCCTTCGGAACTTGAAGTGAAGGACAATCCTTTTTTGGCACGCCAAAAGCTGTTTCTCGCAAGTAATCTCCGTAGAATGTCCCAACGATGACGCCCGTAATCCACACTCGGTTTTCGTGTTTCGCCCAAAAATAACCTACTAGTCACGTAGTGAAACTGATAATTTCCCAGCACTCGGATTCCCACGTCAACTGTACGCTGATGATTAACCTGCTCAACCTGTTGGCCTTTCATCACGATTCGGGTTGGTTGTCGCTTGTGGATGAGTCTCGGCGACCCTCAGTCTGGTAATTTTTTTCAGACGAAGCCATGGATCGCACTGATTTAGCTATATCATCACAGTATCAGCTTCCTTCAGAAATATTGCCGCTCCAAACATGCATTGATAGCAAGTCAGAAGATCCGTTGTTTGGTCGAGCACCTTCGAGATAAATGTTATTCAGGGGTAAGCAGACCAAAAATCACATTAGGACTGCACTTGGCATCATGTAGTGTCGAAGTTGACAGACAATCAGGACATTCACTAGGCGTTCTGCCGCGATGGCCCTAATTCTGGACATTTGACGCAAGGACCCACCAATCAGGATGGGTGGTTCAATGGTGTGGCTACAGCGGAAGATGTCAATCGCATGTCACTTTGTTGAAACTTAACCCTTCGGCATGCTGTTCAAGATACACCCGACTTTTTCGTGGGTAATTTGCGTGGATGAGTACTCAGGCTGCAACCCGCTCTCATGTAGGATGCTGTGTTTGTTTGTGGCAACGTGATACTCAACTTAGCTCGCGTCTAATGGCCTTCTCCAGGACACAGTGGTCCCATGTGTTGAGTTGTTCAAATTGACTACAAGGGCAAATAATATCACACGAGCTTTGCCGACCACTTAAATTTGGTATGTGAGAAGATTCGCCGATCTATCTTCTCTGCCTATTCGGACGATCGGCTGATCGGTACAGGGGTGTTTTTATGACAGGAAGAACTTTGGCGCGCGAAACGCTCTGGAGCGGGTACCTGATTGCGGGTCATCGAAACAAGGTTTGTTCGTCTCATGTCAGAGTTTTGTTATCCACGTTGTTCGAGATCTCCGTTTCCGCTCAGTGTCCATGGCAAGCATGCCTGAGACTATAAAACCCTCTCGTTTGAGTGGCGGGTTTTGATCACTATCTCAGATTCCACCTAAAATGGCGCACTATTCCAATTCACCTGTTGTCCACAACGGACCTCCGACGCATCCTGCATTACGTGAGTCGTCATTTACTCCCTAGTGGCTCCGTGTCTTAGGAGTTACACAGATGTTCGGGATGCTAAAGATGCGCATGTTGTCCTCGAGGCCGTGCGCCTCAATATGTTACCGTTGATCAAGCGGCGACTTACTGCTTCAGAAAGAGACCAGTTATCCTCCGGGAACGTCTTCGTCTGGGAGGAGGCTGAGAACGACGGAGGACTCCTGCGCTGGACAGACGGGCGTCGATGGTATTCAACATTGTCTTTTGTGTAGATGTTGTCATGACCTGAGTCTCCTAGGTCGCAAAGTCGGATGCGTGGTGACTACCTATTCTACGAGGAGAAGATGGAGACAACACAGGAAGAGAAAGATGCCAAAGCTGCTCTAAGGTAATTTGTTGCAGTTTGAATCAGCATCTTTCTTAGTGTACTCACCGCACCATAGAGCGCTTCGTACTGCCGATCCACTCGCAGTGGCTCCTCCAACAAACAGGCGAAAGGATCGTCCTAATCGTCCGAATGGTTTGACGAAACAAACTTACTCCGCATTAGTCTACCTTCCGGGATCGAGTCTTCCACGTAAATGGCATGTCGTTGCATACTTTACAGTGAGCTTAGTCTCCACGATCCAGGAAGACCTCTTGTTCATTACCGCAACAGGGGGATGACTATGTTCGACTTCCTATCATCGAGAGTTACGATTACCTTCGAAATTTGAGAGTTCCGGGTGGCATCTTTGTCTCCAGCAAAGCCAACGGATCTCGCACTGATCGCTTCTCTTATACCACTGATGGAATGGAGCCATACAATTCGGCAGATCATGTACGTGGCGGACCAAGTCAGTATTCTATGCTGCAAGGAATCCCTCGACGCCCTATGTCTTCCGCTTCCTCGTCATCATCAATGCCTCTATCTCCTGCCCAGCACCATCTAAGACCTATGCCAGTCATCGGGCGCTGCTATGAGACCTGGACGTGCAGAAACTTCCCTACCCAGCATTTCGATCCTGACCGGTCTACGTGATACTCCAGAATTTGGACAACCTCATTCCTCACAGTCTGTGCAGCTCGGTCATCCCTCTCCAACGAGCTACAACCCCTTATCCGCAGAGGACAGACGAGTACTCAATAGCTTCAAAGTCGTGTTGTAGCATTCCCTCGTCCCGGACATTAGAAATGTCTTATTTTTTGCCTCAAACGTTGGAGACATCCTGCGTTCATTTACCTATCCCTTGGTAACCGCCAGTATTTTTTCCCACTTATCTTTTAATCGGTATCCATACTCTTCCCGACCGTGCCAACCTCCCGGCCAGCGTGACTGACAAGGCATCGTAAAGAACACATCAGTGGCGCTCGGTCCTTCGACAAGTCCCAAAAGTCAGAACAAAGGTAATAGAGATTTCATTTCCGTGAGTCTCGACGCCGTCAAGCCCCACACTCAAAAGTAGGGTCCCAACCCACAGCGTGTATCTCAGGGGAGAAAAGAACAAGTGACTCTGTTCATGGAGCTTTTACGCTGGAAATCGCGCGGTCCAGCTCTGGAACTATACCAGAGTTGCGTCCTTCTTCACTTGATCCAGATCAACTACACTTCTCGACTGAAGGTAGTATTCGCACGTAGCGCTGACCCTCCGCGTAGATGTTTAACATACTCGGCCATCTCCGGCACCGTGGGCTTCTTCTGTCCTGTTCTATTGAGTCTCTCCACTTTTTGCGCTCGGTCTAAATCTGTATGAGTTATTTGTGGCTTCAAGCATGTGGCGGCCGTGACGATAGTACGCTTCTTGGAATTTGAAGCGATACCATATCTGTATTTCCAACAGGAATTGTGGGTGCACACACCATGCGCATTCGTCGGACTCATTCAATCTTTGGCCCTCGTACTCGATGCGAAACTCCTAGTGCTACAGTCAATACTCGAACGAAAGTGTGATGACGCATTGTGCACGTTGGAGATAAGTCGAGGTCCGGGCACGACGGTCATTAGTAGCCGATGTAGCTCATGGGAACATGTAAACTACATACCCGGACTGATCTTGGGATACGTCAACTCGGTATACCCTGAATGAGTGATATCTGATGAGTCCGTAGCGGGAACGGGACGCCATGATAAACAAATAAGTGGCAGGCACGAGTCCTCGTCTATTTTTCTTCGTCTTGATGTCATCACTGCGGATTGCATCTGTAGAAACCGTGATCATGCATCATCATGATGGATTAATATTCAAGCGTTACGTTGAAGCTGAACCTACGGGACATTAACTCTGAAGAAGGTGCCGAGTTTCATCCAACAATCACGCGACCATACGCGCTCTATTTGGAAAGAGAATGACTCCAGGTTACAGCTAGTCCACGCTCAATAATCATTGTCGGAGGCGGCCGTGGCTTTGCACTACTAGCACATCCCGTTGGTTTGCTGCTAGTCTCTCTGTGAACTGTTCTTCGAGCAGACCACGAGCCCGCAGAAAGTATCTTAGGCGTGATGTGAGACGAAGGTGAGACTCTGGGCATGCAAGTGCCAATGGTCCTTGCGGCAACGTGCAGAAACACCCATCGAGGAGCTTCGTCGCAGGGCTCGAAGTACTCCATGCGCGGAAGACGTCGAGACAGTGACTGGTAGCAGTTACGAAATGAGTGTATTCAAGTGATTTCATGCTCAGTGCCCAGTGAGGATATTTGGGCACGAAACTCATCTTGTCATAGACAATTAGCCCGGGTGAAAGATTCACGATCTAGATGTGCAATAAGTGGAGAGGTAAGTGTAGAAATTCAGAAACTGTTTTCCTCCCATACGTCTGACTGGGAGACTAGGTGGGTGGCCTGACTCGCAGCTCACATGTCCCCAAGTTCGTAATAACTCCAGTCACGGTACTGTGGCCGCTCGCCTCGTGAAACAGTAAACACTAAGCAGTACAGCAGAGTACCTGTGAGTCCATGACAGCCTTATATTGACTGGCCTGGCCCCCTTTAGAAAGACCGCGGAATATCTGAAAAGCTCTGTTCACTCTCAGATCAGACGTATTGTGCAGCAGTCTATCCATAGCTGCGCAGGTGTCTGGGAATATCGAGACCTCCTGGACTACCACGGAGATAAGTATCTTTATACGCACATAGTCCCTGTTTTGTATGACTTACTAATTGATATAGAGTGTGTTTGAAGCAACTCAATCACCATTTTCGTGCTACGCCTGCTCTGACAGCTGTGGAGTTGTCTGGCACCAATACGGAGCTGTGTTCTTGGTGCTGTGAGTGGCAACTATGACACTGTGGTCAGGCCGCCGCATCTTGCTTCATACATGACTTGTGTGCCCCGGATGGATTGGCCTGGCGAGCGCTGCTAAAGGTCGATTGTGTCTGTGATTGGTCCGTGTGCATCATGCATCATGTTCTGCTTTCGTGCCAACCACGAGTCCACGACGAGTGCATGCTGTAGTGTTTAGGCCACACCATACAACCGCCGGGCACGCGCTTAGTCAGCTCGAGCGCGCCAATCGCCTGGCATTGATTTGAAATATTTATTCTGTCCACCTACGAGGTCACAACGTTAACACTGATTTGAACTTGCTCCAATCCTTTACTGCGGCCACCCCGATAAGAGTCGATATCTCGAAGGTATGTGACGTGTGTAAGATAGGACAGTCGTGGGCATAAGTATGTGACTAGTTATATTTTACGCCGCTAGGTTTTCACTGTCTCAGCCTGCATGGCTTAGAGCACGGTGCTCATCAAAATTAAATGGGAGCGTTTGTCCAGTCTCCATGTATTCGGTCCCGATTCGACTATTCAATTGCGCCGTGAATAATCGCAGAACACGGAATCAACGAAATATTTATGTTCACAGACTTAAAATTGCTTGCGGTGAGTATTTTTCCATGAGCTCCCTCTCTAACCTCCAGGATAATCTCCACATGGAACTTCTTTCATTGCACTGCCTTCCACTTCTCTAAAAGATTTTGCCGATTGTCCTAAGCAATTGTGTCGGGCCGTCTTATGATTGCTTGTCAATGTGTGAATCACCCGACCGGGATCCCTCATACCTCTATGTTCATGGACTCTGCTTTCAGTAAGTGAAAATTCTCTCATCATCACGTCTCCGTGGATCTTTCGATTGCTTTTATGCGGGTGTTTTGAAGAATGCCTGCGACAGTTCATACCATGAAGAGCTCATTTGTGCCGTTCTCATTTGACGACTACCTGATAGCCTCGGAGCTTCCTGCCGCGGGCTGTTTTTCTTTTGGTCTTTTTTCTTTTCTTTTTCACCTGCATAGAAGAGGAAATGCTCATTCTCTTCTGCTTGACTGTCACAGACAGATATGATCAGGAACAGTTTCAGTCACCTTACCGTTCGCAGCATCGTTGTGGGAGACAGTGACTGCGGCACATGCCTCAACTAGTTGACCACAGCCAATCGGACTGCTCGTAATACCTGATGTCTTGGGGAGCTTGGTGTAGATAAAGCTCGTGACTAGCTAACTGGCAAATAATGATGTCACGTTCCGTTAGGTCGTGCGACAGTATCTGACCAAGGGCAGGAATCAAGAAATCCTATTAGGCCTGCTAGACATTACAACACTTGGCGTGTATGAGATACTGAACCAGGTCGGAAAACAATCGCGGCTCCTCGGTAGCTTACACTTCGCCGTGCATTATTCGTTTACCCTCTTCCACTTTATCCTCCTTACCACCCATCTTCCCAGCAATTATCTTTGCCTCACCTCGGAGTTTATCCAGGAAACTCACCCGACGTTCCTTAGGGCTGTCTGTCACGCTCGCTGGAGGCGCAGATATTGTTGACACGGGAGAGCCAGGCTGAACCATGCTTTCGCCAGTGCGCAGCGGATGCAGCTTCGCTGGGTGATAATCGGTATCGTAATCGCCTGTGCGCGCTCCAGCTTTATGGGTGTGTTTGATATCCTCGTCGCTACCCCTGTCCCCAGTCACCTTGCCTACATCGTCTTGCCTATTCTCAACGCCTTTATTCTTGGCCAATTCTTCACCCCCAGACTGCTGCGATACTTTGGTCCCCTGACTATGCACAGGAACTTCCTTGTAATCGCGAGCCTTATCGTCGACGCCAGCTTATAAAATAATTAGCTTATAGAACAAGCGTCAAAAACAACATGTGCATACCTTCCTTCGCTGACTCGCCAGCACCTACTACTGCACCTCCTGTTACGGCAGCTTTAGCTGCCTTGCTCTCCGTTGTCTTGTCTGATGGCTGATCACGTATCTGAGCCGCTCCTACGGCGGCTCCGGCAACACCAGCTGTTTCAGCATCGTCTGAACGTTGCCCTTCCGGCACTCCGTGTTTCAGAGTGTTGTCAACGGACACGGGCTTTGAATCAGAAAGCTTTGCGGGAAGCTGATCTGTTTTCTGAGTTGTAGGAGATTTGTCCAGTTGCTGAGGGTTTATCTCCGTCCTATACTGGCTGGACTGAGCCCGAGAGGACAAATCCTTCGAAAGAATAGAAGGCTACAATAAGGATAACCATCGTCAGATTCTAGACGCAACGAGGGGTTAATGTATAACAGAGGTTAACAACAAAGAAGCACGGCGTTTCCAAGAAAACCCCGAAGTAGAAGGTAGATAAGCATGGCATAGCCCACCGTCCCCGCATCAAGCCCAAATGCCCACGGACGTTAGAGAGTCCGAAACATCTCGACTCCTCAACAAAGTGACAATCCGAAAAGCAGCCGCGGCAATTGCAAATTCAGTAATTGCTATGACTGAATATCACGGCAGAACGACTCGGTGCGATCATGATCGAACCTGTCAATGTCTGGCAATAAGCCTGCGACAATGCGGCGTGCTCCCGCGAAACAGCTCCCGCGAAACCCCAACGACGACATCGGAATTAGAAAGACGCCAACAGCTGCCAGATGGACGCAGAGAACAAAACGGATGGAAGAGAAGCACAACGGACTAAGTCAATCCCTCATCCGCGGACAACGCAAGTCATCATCACAATCTCAGCGCCGAAAATGCAGTGCATCATGGCTTGCATCAAATTGCACAAAAATAAACATCGCGAAAGAAGGAAAGATGTCAAAGTGGAGAAAGACTTGTACTTACTTCTGGCTTCCCAGCAACCGCAGCAGCGGTAGGAATGGCGGCACCCTTTGTTTCGTTATCACCTCGTGTTTGAGCGTCTTTCTCTGCCCGTTCATCGGGTAGCAATGCGACGCTTGATTCTGAGATAGTTCCTGGCAGGGAACCAACACCACCAACGTGTTCGTGAGGTTGGGCGCCCTTCAACTCTGAACTTGGAAGAGAAGTAGACAATTGTTGGTCCGACTCGGATTGTGTTCCTTTGGGCTGAGAATCCTCGCCATTGGCTGGTAAAAGTCCGTCAGGGCAGCTCAAGCACAAGATAGGGGGCTCACGTACACCAATAGGAAGCCACGGTTTCTTTGACGCCCTGAGGAATAGGAAGATACGCAGCTGCTGTTTGACCAGCATACTCGACGGTACGCTCCACAGGTTCCGGAATGTACTGCTTCGCTGCTTGAACAACCGACGCATTCACCGGGCCCTCAGACCCATCGCCGCGGGATTGTTGTTGCTGCTTTTGCTCGAGTTCCCTGGGATAGGAGCCCGGAAATTCTTGACCTGGGGTGCTCATATTCGTCGTGCTTGTGACAGGGTGTTGTTCAGGCTTGGGTGTCGCCCTCATGGCGGGATCAGGGGTAACGACGTCGGACTGGAACATGGATTCAGTATTGCTCGCCCACTCGGTAGCGGGCGTGCCAGCTGGTACAGAAGTGATTTTCGGTGGTAAATTGCTCGTCATTCTTGATGTTGGTGGACGCCGTCAGAGCAGAGACGAGGTTTTATACTGCCACACCTAGAGTGACGTCACACTGCGGGGACCAATGACGATCACAATGTGGGGCGGCTCTCCGCCAAGACCATAATTAAATATTAATCCACTTTCTCAACTATCTAATCCTAGTCGATCTGTCGTGACTACATCGCTCAGTGACAAAATACAAACAATGAAGGGGAAACTACGAGTGGTGGTAACAAAGCGTATACTGCAGGCCAAACCAATCAACGCACGTAAACTCACGCCCCCATACTCTATGTGGTCTCCAAGGATTCTAATTTCGCCTGTGTTTCAGCCATTTCTTCCTTCCAGGCTTCCCAGGCCTGCGGTTCCTGCTCCCAATGTTCATGACATTCATGGCATCGTATGTAGTAGGCCGTACTCGTAGCACCATATCCCAACAACACACTGGAGATATTACGTCAGGCGAAGCCCATCAGTCGAACATCATGCACTTACAACTCAGGCAGCACTTCCCCAACGGCATCAATATCCCCTCCGGGCATACAATCTTCGCAGAACGCTTGTGGGCATGTTTGACACCTACACGATCTTAGACTAAATCGCTGTCGAGAATATTCTACGTACCTGAATAGCATTCCTCCTGACTCAGAAGTAGAGCGATCACAAGCTGAGCACTTGTGTTGGGGACAACGGATCATAGGTGACTTGCGGAGTTGCGCTGTGGTAATACCATGACACTTGGAGTGAAATACTGGTGGTATGGTGTCAAGAGTCAGCCAGACCACATTCGTTCAGTCTCACCTCGGGGACACGAAGTACAGAGGATGACGTCGCCGCCATCTCGGCAATAAACACACCAATCCTCTGTTTCGTGCTTTGCTCTCGACTTCTTTTTTGAGGCCGGACTTAGTTCCTCTGGCTGATGAAGGTACGAGTTAGTGCATCATACATTCCGCAGAGAACACTACACGAACCGCGCTCTGGCCCATATGATCAGCGATGACCGTGATACCATCCACCACAACCGTCCTATCTATGCGCGCCCGTTTCTGCAGCTCCTGCCACTCCTGCGCAATCTGATGATTGTTTTGATTGCGTTTGATGAGCTTGCCCTCGAAGAGCCTGCTCTGAACTTGAGCGATGCCACTAAGAAGCTTTCGCTCCTCTTCCTCTGCATCGAGCAGCGTTTTTTCATTGATCTCTTCAGCAGTATCATGCGAAGACACCAGCTCTTTCTTCAGCTTGGCATCCCTTACTCCTTCCCGCTCTCGTGAGTCGTCGAGAATTTCTTGGATTGGCGCTTTGAGGAATGTCCCCAAGTCCATGCCTACATCCGACCGAGACAAGGCGCTGCTACCCTTGCGCAAAATGTCGAGGAGCTCTGTAGTCCTCAGTTGGGTATTATCCTCATTGGGAGAAGATGATGACGTTGAGGAAGACATGACTTTTAATGACAGGAACATCTTGCGACGAATGCGGTCGAGCATCTGATCCTCGACGCTTCCGCGACAGACAAGGCGGTACACCTACAAAAATAATGTTTGTAGGGTGAGTTATGGCACAGCTTGGGACCCACCTTGACGATCTTCGTCTGGCCAATGCGATGCGCCCGAGCAATCGCTTGCAAATCGTTCTATGAATGATTTAACGAACGTCAGGTAGATCTGGCACAGAATGATCACCTGAGGATTCCAGTCACAGTCGCACATTATGACGGTCGATGCTTTTGTAAGGTTTATACCTATCAAAGTGTAAAAACCCGACCTCTGCGAGCCATACTTCACGTACCAAGTCCACCAGCTTTGGTTGAGACAAGGAATACTTGATATGCTAAACGCCTTTCAGCCCAAGAAACAATATGATCAAAACAAAGACCCTACGAGAATTGTCTTGTTGAAACTGCAGACAGTAGGCATCAGCGAGCAGCTAGCAAGGCAAGAAAATCATCCTCACCAGTTTGATATCAAGATTTCGCCGAGGGCGGGTCGTACCACCATCAAGCCGAGCGTATGGTATTGACCGCAGCTCCATATAATCTTCCAGGAGATCAAGCATGCTAATACCTTGCATCAGCGTAATCAGCGAGAAAGTGTAAATGCCCTTTACCTTGTCCATTGCTACGGACACTCTTCAGTCTCAGGCTAGCACAGGTATTTTCGAAGAACTCACTGAAAATATCAAGACACGTTCTCCTTTCGGCAGGGTATCGGCAAGAACCTTGTCGATGACAATGAGTTTCGAGGACGAGGCAACAATGTGTTCGCCGATAATATACGGTGAAGGGGACGCGTCCTCCAGCAGATATGGACTGTTTGTCTGATCTGAGCAACATTTGTGAAAAGACCAAAATAAGACATACTGATCGCAGACTTTACGCAACTGCATCAGCAGATTCATGAGCTTCCGCCATTCTGGGTGTTGTAAGCACACGATAACAATGGGTAAGTACAGTTTGAGGGCCACTCACTGTTTGTCTCTCCAGAGACATTCCGATTTATCGCTGACGCGATGTGTGAAAAGACTTCCTTGCGTCCCTCATTCAGCGGGCCATCCTCCTCTGTAAATATCTCTTCTAGGTCCATTGTATCCATTCGTGTTAATAATCTATAAGTCCAGAACCTCTGTGCCTCAGTCATGGGTATGAATAAAGTGAGTTCTTCACGTGGTGGTACGGCTATATCGACGTTAGCTTTGGTGCGGCGCATCATAATGACAAGCAAGAGCTCTTGCGCAGCCTTTAGGAATGGTAACGAGTACGAGCCACGAGAGAGGTCGAAGGATTCATGAAACAATCGTTGTGAAGGAGGGGTGAATATGGTTGGGTATAGCCAACTCAAGAGGCCCCATAGTTCGACCAGATTGTTTTGTACAGGTGTGCCAGTAAGGACTAGAAGGGCACGCTGGTTGAGATGACAAGATACATCGCAAACGAAACATCTTACTGAGTCGGTACAGCGAGCCTATGCCGCGGACTTTGCTGAAAAGGTTGGTATCAGAATTCTTGATCCTATGCCCCTCGTCAAGAACACAATAGAACCATCGTCGGCTCTTGAACCAACTGTCCTCACAAACATATGCCTCATAAGTTGTGATGCATAAATCGAACTTCATTTCGTCATTCCTGACGCTGTTCTTGAGCCGATCTCTCTCTGACTGACTGCCGTGGAAGCGAAATAAGCGCAATGAGGGTACCCAGCGGGCAGCTTCCTAAATAGATAGCCAACGTGAGAAATGGTTGGAGGTAGAGATATAGATCTTACGTTTTGCCAGGAGGACAAAACAGAAAGAGGGCAGATGATAAGATGGGGATCGTGACGGCCTTCACAAATCCTTAGCATTTAGCAAAACAGAATGACTGTAGGTGGCATACCCGGCTCGTTCTCTTGAATATGCGCAAAGAGGGATAGTGTCTAACACTACGTCAGATAAATAATAGAGACCCGAAGGGAAGAAGTACCTGTAGTGTTTTTCCAAGGCCCATTTCTAGGCAAATCGTCACGACGAATAAAATAAAACAGAAGAACGAAAGATTTACCGTCACCCAATATACAGTTCATCCCTACACGCGGTCTTAGTCCCTAGGATGCATCATCAAGCAAAAAGGCATACCGTTCTTATACATGTAGATAAGGAATGCAAGTCCTTGGAGCTGCAGCCAAGAGATATTCAGGCAAGCACTGTGTAACTAAAATGCACTACACGTACTTGATAATCTTTCATTTCACCGCCTTCTATCGACGCAGGCTGTGTCATGAGGACGCGGAGTGGGACATAAGCCGTGTTCCCTCCCGTTTCCTTCATTTCCTTGCGCAACATGTCGAAGAATGAAGTCGAGGGCAATAGTGGTTGAAACAGGTCTTGATGGCGGTACAGCCACCGTCTGCGAGCAGATTCGAGCTGTACCCTCCTTGCATTTATGACTATAGTATTCTAGAAGATTGATTATCATCATGTAGTCAGCATCAGCTCCGCAAGACAGAGTAGAGAGCCTTACCGCTTTCTTATCTTGCATCTTCTGCTTTTTCTGAGAGTTCGCGCCATTGTCTATGGCAGAAAGTGATATCGTTCTGACGCGCTTTCCCGTCGTCTGAGTATTTTCTCCGCTTTGTAAATCATTCCGGGAAGGAGAGACACGTAACCTGATGGTGGGTTTCTCCTCTTCGACTGGGGGGGACCCGTCATCAATTAGAGTCGTACTTGACCTGGAACTGGCGATAACATCCAGTTCGTCGGGTTCTGCGTCCAGAAAATCAACTGGTCCAAAGGAATGAGACATGGCCTGTTATTGGCAGACTACAGGACGTCCGGCAGAGCTTCTCGAGAGGTTGTTGGCTGAGACCTCTCAGTGCCACATTGAACTTGAACAACACGGTTCCACTTTATTATGTTTAGGGCCGGTCATTACGCGCTTGACTCGGATGTAATTCAATTGCATCTCATGATTCTCATCGAGCGTTTCAAACAACATGCAGATGAACATTGAGGGAACAACAGCGAGCTCTGGAGGCAATATTCTCTTGCTGGACTCAGGTCTCATTGGTGCGCTGCAAAAAACTGTAAGTACTCAGTTTTATAAGCACCCCCCCAGCTCGCGCGTTCACAAGTGATCGTATGTTTGCTTCAGTACACCACAACTCTATATCAATTAACGATTTCCAGACTCCAGACCTTGAAACTCCATACTCGATATTTCCCAATATCGATTACTCTGCCATCAACGCCAAGAACCTGGGTATTGTTGCTATCGTCACTGAACGCCAGCAGCAGCTAGATGCGGTGTTGAACGAGATCTCAGGCCTGGAAGGTATCATGGACAGTGTAAAAAATCTTCACCAGCAGCTCGTCGGTAAGAAGGAGAATTTTTTCCAGTCCATGAATCTACACAAGGGACTTGTATCAGCTCTCTGGCGCTTTCCAACCGAAGTCCTATCCCAAATCTTTCATTACTGTCTCCCGGAATACCATCGCTGGTGCCGCGGTTACTCGTCCGACCGAGATGTTCCCATGCAATTGGCCGCAATATGCCGACGGTGGAGGGATGTTGTCGTGGACATGCCCAGTTTGTGGTGCAGACTGCATAGGAGAAATCCCGGAGACTGGGAGCAGGTAGCCTCCTATTATGATTCCTGGCTCAAGCGAGCCCGGGAATTCCCTCTTTCTTTAAGTAGCACTCTTGTGCTATGAGAATGACGAAACTAAACTACGAAGCGTTATCCAGCCCTACGTCAGTCAATTGTCGTCTCTCTATGTCGAATTCTCCCATGGCGCCAATTACACGCCAAGGATCGACAGTATATAGGAAACATCGTGTTCAAGTGCGAGAATACGGGTCGGACTTCGTCTGGCAGCGCAGCATTGTACAGTACGGGCTTCTTCTCCTGTTCTTCGCGAGTAGGCATGTGCTTTGGTCGACTTGGTTGAGCGATCGATGAAGCTTTGTTAATGATAATGAGTTTCGAGGAAGAGGTAGCAATGTGTTCGGATTGTTGTCGAACCTGAAAAACGCACATGATGAAAGAGTTACAATACGACCTACCATCGATCATAGACTTTCAATGCCCTCTCCCAACGAAGGTTGGGTCTTGGGCACGCCGAGTGGGCATAAACCATTACGCAATTTTACACTAAATCGCTGTTGAGAATATTCTACACACCTGAATAGCATTCCTCCTGACTCAGCAGTGGAATGATCGCACTTGTGTTGGGGACAACGGATTATAAGTAGCCTGGGGAGTTGCGCTGTAGTAATACTATGACACCGGTTGGGTGAGATACTGGTGGTATGGTGTCAAGAGCAGGCCAAACCACACCATCAGAGCAAGAGGTGTGCGTTCGCAAAATTCCGAACACAGAGCCCAACATTAGATAAGCTAAAAAAGCTTAAAACACAGCCACTTCTAAGTGATGAACAATGAGTTTTGAGTTTTCTCGCCAGCGGCCTCAAATCATCGTAAAATCGTTTGTCGAGTACTCAAAAGGGGGTGTTTTCACTGGTGTAGAATAGATCTAGATAGTTATTTCAATGAAAAACACATGTGCAAAGATGTTACACGCTAAATGTTAGTTCTTGAATGTGATTTTCGAAGCACATGAGCAAAGTCATATGCGTCAATATCAATGTGATGTGTCGTCTCGTCTCGTATCTCTATCTCTCCTTGACCGCATTCATTATGTATTCAACGACTCATCAATCTGCTCGTTACGACTCATGGTTTGCTTCGAATTACAGCAACGGCACTCCATACATCATGGACCCCGAGGACGATTTGTATCAAACCACGTGTTTCGGATCAAATCATCAATCACATCATTCTGATACCATTTGTACATCATCCGGACATTCACAGACACCAACTGTAGACTTTCAAGTACCATTACACTCGGACAATAACTTCCATAGCTCTTCTCATAGTACTGTAGAGTTACGACCGTAACTTCGTCACGCATCCCACCCCACAATGAATCGAACCTATTTGATGTGACGGTCACACTAAATTTCGGGGAGCGAAGCTATTTTGTGACATGCAGTAGAACAGGTAAAATCACTAACAAAAAAACCAAAAATCACTATGGACGAGTTAGGTGTGCGACCAAAAATCATTATATAGGGTGTCGGCTATGTGTTTGCGCTGTCCTCTCCGGAAGTGGAGTTGTCAGGAAGGCTTCGTGAATAATGGAACAATAGCCATCAAACCACACTTGTCCAAAAAGTTGTCGAAGCTCTGACGAGAGTGCAAAAGATGGGATAGGACGGGATAGAAAGTCCTTCGGAAGCTCAGAATCATTCAAAGCAGATTTTTTGGAGAAAAAGCTAAGCGCTGATCCTTTATCGATGTCGTCAAATGTGAGGTTGATGGGAAGGTTGAGCAATGTATCCATGGAGAGATCTGGGGAGGGGATGGAGATGCTGATCTACAGTGGCATAGATTGAAGACGTTTGATTTCATGCCGAAGGATTTTTGGGGGACATGCCTGGGGAAACATGCGACCACACGAGATCCATTCTGAAGGGTCAAAATTGATGGACATGCTGAGGAAAGGCTAAACTCACATAGAATGCAGTTGTCCATCCTTTTATCCATTCTAAATATGCCCATGGCGGAGGGCAACGATGTGAGGATCTGTGGTCCATGTCACCACCAAAAGGAAGAGAGAAGCACCGAGTCGGGTTGCAACTTGAACCCGAGTCAGTCGGGGTGAAGCTAACTTGGATAGGTCACATGTCACAAGGGCCTACGAAGCTGCGAAGCTAAGTGTGACATGGTCACACCTGAAAGGGCGCAAAGCTACGGTCGTAACTCTACAGTATACCTAGTTTTACATCACTTAATTCTCTCTCTTGTCCCGGTCAGTGCTGTGTGGCATTACAATATGCATGAGCATATCTTCCGGGAGCATGAGGAATATATGGTGCTGGGACAGAGAGATATCAGTGTACCACTGCCCATAAGTGTTTGGAGGGAGATGAAGCTCACAGACTTGGAGCAAATGGCTTCGCGCATCCCAAAGACGCATTGGCAGCCTTCCTACACTCCTCCGGGCAAGATTGGAAAAGAGAATGTTCCTCTGTTGGTTTCCCGTGGTTCCAAATGCACTGGAGCACAAGCAGGCCCATCCTGTCCTTCAAAGAAGGCATGAATCACTATTCCTACTGCTCTTTCTGCACTCAGCGCTTGATTTCTTAATGTTTTCTTACTTCATGCACTTATGCCAGTCGTCTATGTACTCGTTTTCATTCATTTATTGCTGCAACTGTACTGTTTTGCTTTCGATCATTCAATTGATCTGTTCTGACTTCATATTGATTCTCAGTGTGACAAAAAAACTATCTAATAAAGCTAAATTACATGATCGGTCACGCTGTCATCACGCCATCACAGTAAGCATAGGGGGTACCCAAGTTGTGGCAGGTTAGTGTTCTAGATTTCTCGATCGCACACCTCTTGCATCAGAGAATTGATGAGTCTGTGATATGGTAGCTGTGAGAAATATAGTGTGAAATAATGTTGCTACCACTGAATAAACCCATGTATACGGCAAGAAATATTAGTGATCAGTACATAGCAATAGATGTCTGAAAATTCATTTTACCATGAGGAGTTCGCAACAAGATAACGACAGGGCGCCATCGCAGCGATCAACGTGCAATAGCATTGTTAAGTCATACTTGTTGACTCATACCATATCCCTTCATTTATGTTTTAAACTACAACATGATATAAGGTGATATAAGACTTTATCGTGGACAGCACCATTAGCAATTGTAACCTAAAATAGATTCTTATGAGAATTTCCGACAAGGTCATGAATTCGTGTAATTAGGTACTGTTTGGTGAGCAACATCATATTCATTCATTTATATTTGACTTACAAATTTATATAAGTTGATGCAAATATTGCGTGAATTACAATGTCATCTAAGATCATGCACGTGACCATCACCTCAGGTATTATCGGATAACCTCAAATCATGTGACCAGCGCAAGTGGTTGAAATTGGTTTGTCATTGTTTGTGCAAGACGGAAATTTTCACGCTAAGTTCCTTGCAATCTTGTTTCACCGCTACCACCACCTCTCGAGCTCAGCATCTGCTGTTTCCTTGTGGACCCTCCCTGGTTTTTCCTCGTGGTTCCTCCCTGGCCGTTCGTGGTGGTCCCTCCTTGGCCGTTCGTGGTGGTCCCTCCTTGGCCGTTCGTGGTGGTCCCTCCCTGGCCTTTCCTCGTGGTTCCTCCTTGGCCGTTCGTGGTGGTCCCTCCCTGGCCTTTCCTTGTGGTTCCTTCCTGGCCGTTCGTGGTGGTCTTTCCCTGTCCTTTCTTCGTGGTTTCTTGCTTGCCTTTTCTCGCGTTCCTCGCTGGCCTTTTCTCGCGATTCCTCCTC